>CM035108.1:41206315-41512011 GCA_020205505.1 Panax japonicus | reverse complement strand
TTTCTCTCTCTATTTTCGAGCGTATTCTTGTGAGTATTTTGATATCTTGAGTGTTGCTATAAACGGTGCAAGTTCCTTCAGCGTTATATATTCGGCCAGAAGTACTATTATTTTGAGGTAAGGGATGTTATATTTTTAAAATGATATTTTTCTCTTTCATATCATATGCTGAAATATTGGTAAGATTTTTCTTGAATTTCTTATCTTTTCATGTCGGGGTTATTATTTATGAGTTACTATTCACGAGTTACTATTCACACGTACTATTCACGAAGCATGATAATTTTTCTTGTGGAATTTCTACCTTTTAGTGTCAGTTACTATTCACGTATCGTCACTATTCACGTATACACATATTACAAATACGACACTATTCATAGAAAATTAATTTTTCTTTTTGTGTCCAAGATTGTCTATTATGGTTCCTACCTTTGATTGGATCTATGTTTTGATCTTCATTTTTGAATTCTGCTCCACAATAGTTTATTAGAGTATTTTGAACTTGGATTTGTCTAAAGTACGAATCTCTAATATTTGTTCTTTTGTCTCACTGGATTCGTTTTCTTTAAAAATATTTTTCATCATCCTCAGTCCTAAATGATGAATAATGAATATCTTTGGCTTGTTTGCAAAGATGAATGATTTTCTGATGAATATCTTTGGCCCGTATGCAAATGAATAGGTGTTGAGATGAACATGACCGATTGATTAATATCTTTGGCCCGTAGTGCAAAGATGACTATTGATTCAAGATGTATATTGATTGATGTTACAGGGATAAAATCGATGATGGACTTTTAAATTCATATAGAATTTTCATTCTTACTTAACTCTTCTAATGAATTATTGTTTCCACTCGCAGTTGTTGATCTAAAACTTGTTGTCTATTGGATTCTATCAGATTTTTCCCTGTTGAAGACGAAGTATAATTTGTTGTACACTATCTTAGTCATATATTATTTACTGGGCTAGTTGAGCTCACCCTTTTCCTTTTTGTTCTATTTTCTTCTCAGAGGAGGCGAGAATATAGCGGAAACTAGTCGGGGTGTGGAGTGATGGTTCAAGATAGTTGTTTTAGTAGTCCTCACTATTCTGTAAAAAGGTGTATCAATAATTGTAATGAGGACTTTATTTGAGTGTGAATATTATCTAGAAGACAATTTTGTATTTAACTCACAGTTTTAAGTGTTGTTGTATTTTGCACGACAATTGTAATAATAAAGTTGTAGTTATTTCTGTACCATGTATTTGGCGACTCAGAATAGGTTGGGTGGATTAGACCTATTTTGGGGGCGTCACAGTTGGCATCAGAGTTTTGGGATATAGTCTCTGGCGAGATCGAAGAATAGAACTAGGAGGGGAGAGACGAGTAAATCCTTCGCTAGTATGTCCTACCTAAGATTATTTGTTGGTTGGTCAGAGTATAGGAATATTATGTGGTGTGTTAATTGGTTTAATCAACCCTTATTTTATGGCAGTATTTAAGAATGATAACTGAGAATGTTAACATGGAGTAACGAGACCGTAGAGACACCTTTACTCACTAATCAGGAGAACGTGCACAGGATGACAATATTCCTCCTGTACAACACCACTGATCATACGATGAACGACAGGATGTTTAGAAGCTTTTTACAGTTCATGCAAAATCAGACGAGGGAGACTCGTGTACAAAATATTGGTGGAAATGATAGCAACACGTGATTTCTCACAGCCAAGCAGTTCAAAGAGTTGGGATCACCAGAATTCTGGGGAAAGACAGATCCGATTAAGGCGACACGCGGGTCCAATAAATTACCAAGATATTCGATGTCTTAGGATGCACGGAGGAACAGAAGGTTCCATTCGCCACTTTTATGTTCCGTAATGAGGCAGATTACTGGTGGAAATCTGTGAAGCGTACCCAGCCTGCCGCACTCAATATGTCTTGGGAAATGTTTCAAAAACTGTTCAATAACAAGTACTTTCCTGAAAGTATTCGTCATATGAAGGAGGTAGAGTTTATTAGACTAGAACAGAACAATATGACGGTATCCCAGTACGAGGCGAAGTTCGCAGAGTTATCCAGGTTTGCACCTCATTTGGTGGAGAATGAGGAACGTATGACGTGGATGTTTTTGAGAGGTTTTAAATCTGACATACGTCAATATCTTATTTCTCATAAATTTTCACTATATTCAGATGTTGTGAACATGGCTCAATTATTAGATCGAGATAATGAGTCTGTTCAACCGGGCGACCAACAACTCGATGATAATCGTACCGGTGGCAATGACCATCAGGACAATGATAATCATCGTGGAGGAAATTATCATGCCAGAAATGGTAACCACTTGGTGGTAATCATGGCCAAGATAATAGAAGATAATTCAAGTGGATTTTTCAAGAAGAGTAGATTTAACGATGACGGGAAGACATCGGCAGCAGCACCAGAAACAAATTCTAGGAGAGGAGAACGACGGCCAGTTAGATGCTATAAATGCGGAGAGGAGGGACATATAAGTCCAAACTGTTCACAGCCTTCCAAGGTGTGTTTTAGTTGTGGAAAAGACGGTCACATAGCTCGATTTTGTCCTGTAGCGAAATCAAGTCCAGAAGGGACGGTGGCACCAAGACGGATACAGACAAAACAAAGTCGGCGTTTTCTGGAAGAGCGTTTATCGTTACTGCCCAAAATGCGAGGAACCCGAACGAAGGTATCATGAATTAGTTAATTATAAATTCTTTTGAAGTCTATACCTTATTAAATATCGGTTCTACCAATTCTTTTTCTCTCTTGGTTGCGCTCAATGTTTAAACTTGACTCCGGAGAAATTGGACTTTGAATTATATGTGAGACTCCGTTAGGAGAAACTTTCATTACATCCACTATTTATAAATCTTGTTTGATCCAAGTTGGCACCATCATATTACATGTTGATCTTATCTCTTTAAAGATACTTGCTTTTGATGTGATTTAGGGATTGATGGGTTAACTACTCATCATGCCAAAATTGATTGCTTTCGTAAGGTTGTTAGTTTCATATTCCTAAGCAACCTGTTATTCGAATTCAAGCAACCAAACCATTGAAGTCAACACCTTTCATATCAAGCCATAAAGTCATTCATTTATTGAAAAATGGATGTCAAGTTTTCTTAGCCCATGTCATGGATTTGAACAAAAATATGTCAGATTTGAATGATATCTCTAGTGTTAGTAAATTTCCTGACGTATTTCCTGAAGAATTTCCTGGCCTACTCCCAGAGCATGATATTGAATTTTGTATCAACTTTGAACTTGGTACAAAACTCATTTCTAAAATCTCATATCAAATGGCTCCTATTGAACTTCGGTAGTTAAAAATCCAACTATAGAAGTTGATAACCGAGCCTCTAACTGGTGACTTCCTTTGTGGAATGCACCGAAGCCAGACTCTCCGTAGGAGATGCCATATTTGTACGATAGTAAACTGATAGGTGCCATTGTGACGTGCTATCTAAGATTGGGATATGATTCACAGTTGAAAGCAACCTAAGTCAATAATTGAAATATGTAGTTTTTTAGGCTTAGTTAGTTATTATCGGAGATTCGTGGAAGGATTTCTCGAATCGCTACTCCATTAACTCAGCTGACTCGTAGAGATACAAAATTCGAATGGAGCAAAGAATATGGGAAGTGCTTTGAAGAATAATTAATTATTGAATTAATTGAATTATTAATTAGTTATTATGAATTATTGAAGTTCCGATTATGAATTTTTTAGGCTTAGTTAGTTATTATGAATTATTGAAGTTCCGAAGTTTCAGAATAATTAATTTTTGAAGTTTTAATTATTTTTTTAAAAGAAAAAAAAGTTTTTTCCATTTTTGGGCATGTGTTAAATAGCTGAAATAGGATTCTTTTTTGGTGGGATTGAAAATTTAATAAATAATATTATTATATTAAATTTTATGCTTTGGTGTTCTAAGTATTTTTCTATAAATAGGGTGCTTAGATTAGAATTGAAAATCACACTAGAAACTGAATTTTTCTCTCTCTATATTATCGAGCATATTCTTGTGAGTATTTTGATATCTTGAGTGTTGCTATACGGTGAAAATTTCCTTCAGCGTTATATTTGATATTCGAACCAGAAGTACTATTCTTTTGAGGTAAGGGATGTTATATTTTTTAAAAATGATATTATTTCTTTCAATATCATTATTCCGAAATATTGGTAAGATTTTTCTTATGAATTTCTTATCTTTTCATGTCAGGGTTACTATTCATGAGTTACTATTCACGAGTTACTATTCATAAGTACTATTCACGAAGCATAATAATTTTTCTTGTGGAATTTCTACCTTTTAGTGTCAGAGTTACTATTCACGTATACGTCACTATCACGTATACGACACTATTTGCAAATACGACACTATTCATAGAAAAATTAAATTTTCTTTTTTATGTCCAAGATTGTCTATTATGGTTCCTACCTTTGATTGGATCTATGTTTTGATCTTCATTTTTGAATTCTGCTCCACAATAGTTTATTATGGAGTATTTTTGAACTTGGATTGTCTAAAGTACGAATCCCTAATATTTGTTCTTTTGTCTCACTGGATTCGTTTTCTTTAAAAATATTTTTCATCATCCTCAGTCCTAAATGGTGATATAACTGAATATCTTTGGCTTGTAGTGCAAAGATGAATGATTTTCTGATGAATATCTTTGGCCCGTAGTGCAAAGATGAACAGGTGTTGAGATGAACATGACCGATTGATTAATATCTTTGGCCTATAGTGTAAAGATGACTATTTGATTCAAGATGTATATTGATTGATGTTACAGAGATAAAATATCGATGATGGACTTTTAAATTCATAGATGATAGTAAATTTCATTATCTACTTAACTCTTCTAGTGAATTGTTGTTTCCGCTGTAGTTGTTGATCTAAATACTGTTGTCTATTGGATTCTATCATATTTTCCCCTGTTGAAGACTAAGGATAATTTGTTGTACATTATCTTAGTCATAATATTCTTTACTGTGCTAGTTAAGCTCACCCTTTTCCTTTTTGTTCATTTTTCTTCTCAGGAGGCGAGAATATAGTCAGGAACTAGTCAGGGGTGTGGAGTGATGGTTCAAGATATTTGTTTTAGTAGTCCTCACTATTCTGTAAAATAGTGTAACAATAAATGAGGACTTTATTTGAGTGTGAATATTGTCTAGAAGACAATATTTGTATTTAAACTCACAGTTTAAGTGTTGTCGTATTTTACACGACAATTATAATAATAAAGTTGTAGTTGTTTCTTTACCATGTATTTGGCGACTCAGAATAGGTTGGGTGGATTGGACCTATTTTGGGGGCGTCACACCACATCCCATCATTTTGGGGGCGACACACCACATCTCATCCACATTAATGTTTGACAAAGATAACAGTCAACTATTATCTTCTTTCATCATTACCAGTTAAAGATGTAGATATTTAAATATGTAACTTATCCCAACTCATTTGGCCCAATATGTGAGATATCATGGCCCAACATTGGTGATAAGTGGATTTTATACCTACTTATTGGATATCAATTTACGCGAATTATGCCCATCTCAAGTACATTTCAGTCTGTTTTAGTTGCATTTCATGTTATTTTGCATTGCATGTACTTAAAACTCCTTTTGGTGAAAAAGTGCAGGAAATGGCCTAATTTGGTGGTGTTGGATGGCAAGAGGCGATTGCACGCATGGTTTGAGGCTGACGGATGTACGGCATGAGGATGTAGTGAAGTGAAGGGACTGATAATGAAGGAAGGAAGGAAAAGAATGAACAAGTAGCAGTAGCAGCAGCATGACAGAATCAGAAGCAGAACCAGAATTTTCAGACTGCAAGCCGCGTGGCCGCGCGACATAATAGCCTTGAGAGCACGCGCCCGCGCGAGCACTTGACTGGACAGAGCATACATACTGCAAGTCTCGCGCCCGCACGAGGAACATACTGGAGGGGCGCGCGGCCGCGCGCGATGCTGAAGCTGTTTATTTGTTTTATTTTAATTTTTAATTAAAAGGGTTATAATTTGTTTTAAACGTTATCTGACTGGTGTCAGAGACACAGAGGGACAACTTTGATGTATTTTTCATAGTAGTAACTAGGGTTTACACGTGAGAGAGATTCTAACGAAGAACGAAGCCTAAACTCCATCTTCTCTAATTCTTCTTGGGATTCTCCATCATTGTGGATTTATAATATTATTTTTCTGGATTTATATAAGGACTTGAACGTTGATATTGGTTTACAATCTACAATTGAGTTTGATCGTTCTATCTTTTATTTTTTAATTGTTTGCTTGCTAATCATGTTTAACTTTGATCCCATAATGGCTTTTGGTTCAGTTATGAACTAAACTCCATTATGGGATTCTAACGGATTTTAATATGTAGTTTAGTTGCATGCTTGATTGCTAGGGCTGTTTTACATATCATATGGGAATTCTATTATGGTTGTTTTACATGTATGAATGCTTGATCACCATTCGTTTCAGTACTTGTATGGAATTGACAATGAACATGCAAGTATGGATTGTAGTCATAATAACATACAGATATGGGGCTGTTGTATATGGCTTGTGTATTTCGTGAATGAGATAGACATATACTTATTCACCGTATGAGTTAAAATAAGGACTTGTGCTTAAATTCAGTATGATTGCAATTTCACATAGACATATAATGATTTTGGTTATATTGATGATTACATGGAGTCTATCATTTGTAGATGCTGTGTAAGTAGGTCCTAGTGCATTGAAAAATGGCTATGACTCTATTAGTGCTCTTGGCTATTTTCCTGTGGTATGTGAACGATTCTTGCATGATAGTGGTAATTAGATGAAATATTAGATGAAGTTAGCATCCCATTATCTCCATATTTGATTTATTCCATTCTTATTCTTATTTCAGTTATTATTTGTAGATAGAATAATTCACACTTTTGATCTTTAGTTTAAGCATATAGAAATAGTGATTTGATTGATGAATAGTAGTTTAAATTGAACAACTTTCTTTGTGGGATCGATACTTTACTTACTCTGTATTAATTGTTGACACATGTATGCTTGCATGAGTTAGAGCTCTTTTGTCATGACTGAAAAAGAGGCAACAATTGCCCCCCAGTCTTTTATTAAACAGACTGTTTAATGAAAGACTAGAAAGGCCCATAATGAAGCTTATCAAGGCTCAATCAATAAATCACATTCAACAAGGTAAATTAAAACCGGAAATCCAATTGAGAGGCCCAACCCAGTTAAAACTTAAGACTTGAATCGGACGGTACCCGTTCAAATTCATCACCATTGATGTAAATTAAATGTGCCGCCCTCGTGTACCGTGAAACCATCAGTATAAAAAGCAAATTTCCCCAATTTTGACAGTTTTACCTGTCAATTTGAAATTTCAGACGCCTCCTGACATTCTCTTTTTCTCTTGAGCTTTCTTCCCTTCTTTGAAACTCACTAACAATGGCTTCTCAGGATTCCGAGCAAGGTTCGTCCATCCTTGTAACTCCTATTAGCATTGTTCCACCAAATCCAAACCCTACTAAAGAAGCTTCGAGTTCCAATCCCAAAACCACAACTCCTAGTAAGAAGGTACCACCTCCAAAACATCTACTTACCCCTTCTGAATTCTTTAGGAATAAGGAACTCTATTCCCATGCCAATACCCCTTCCACTATTACCAAAATTGAGCTGAGGAGGATTCGGATTCCCCATCATATTCCTGACACCCACTTGGTGAGGGCTCCTAGGTTCGATGATCGAATGTACCAACGGTCGGAAGGTTGGACGACCGTTCCAGTAACTCTTCTTGAGAAGGGGGTCCGATTCCCTCTTCATATTTTCCTCGTCACCCTTTTAGGGTTTATTGGCGTTGGGTTCGCCTAACTAGTTCCGAACTACTATATATACATCCTAGCCTTTATCGCATTCTGCCATGAAGTAGGAGTCAAGCCCACTCTAGACTTGTTCTTTACTGTTTACAAAATCGGTCAGTCCCGAGAGAAGGGATTCAAGGCTATAAGCAAACAGTCACCGAAAGTAGGCAAGAAATTTGAAAGACGCTTTCTAGTCCCCACCCCCTCCAGCAACAAGGGAAGGCACAAAGGGTGGTTCTTTATCAAGGGACCCGAAATTGCCTCCTTGCCAAACTGGGCCATTGATGAAAAAGTCTCTTCCGACTTTGGAGATATCCCTAAAGAACTCTTTGATAACTTCTTGAAGGAGGAGTGGAATTAATTACTTCTCACTAAGCAAGCATGGTTGTACAACCACAAATGTAAGTTTTGAACTATTTCATTCGTACAAATATTTGAAATTTTCAAGGATTTAAATTCTGATATGCGATTTTCTGCCTCTTGTAGTATCTTTGATTAGCCGACATCTTCGGATGTAAGATACTTGGAAGATTTCCTATCTGGAAAGTCTATGGAAGCTGCCGAACTCCCCCTGTTGGAAGCTCCACCTGAAGATGACCCAGTTACTAAAACACCTACTGTTGAACCCCAAATCAACGAACCAGAAGCTGATGATCCCATTCCACCAGAAGAATCCCTTCAACCCCGTCGAAAAAATAGATCCACGCGGAAGCCCAGATCCACTCCACAGAGACAGAAACTGAACCTACCTCAAATCCTGCACCAACCATCAATCGAGCACTTACCCGAGGAAGCTTACTTGATATGCCTCTAAACGAACGGACTGGAGTCCTTCGTGTCAAGAAGTTAAGAACCAAAATCACTCCCCTAACCACCGATGAACTCCGATTACATTCTGCTTCGGCCAATCTTCCCCCAACAATTCCTGTGGCGATGAAAACTTCTGATGATGATGAACAAGACAAACCCATACCGGAACTAACTCGTAAAAGAAAGCAACCTTCTGACAGTCACCCAAGCTCAACATCTGCCCCCTCACCAGTATGTGAACCCATTCCTGTTCGGTCCCCATCTCCTGAAAACATCTACAGCGACCCGTTGCCTACTCCTGAACGAACTGTACCTTCTCTTTCGAAACCATCTTCTTCAGAATTTCGAAACGAGGCCATGGTATCACCGACTTTATGGCCTCAATTCAATGCTAATTTTCCCTTCCAACTATTCAATTCGTTCGTTCGAGAAACTGATGACCATCGGTTCGGTAATAGTTCCATCATGGATCTAATCGATGAAGGCATGAATTACCAGGCTAAGTTAAATTCGTTGTTAATCTGTTTATTTGAAATTATGTACGTCTTATTGCAGATTAACTAATTATCTTTAATCATCTACAGGAAAATGCTGTCTTCGGGCGACTTCATCCCAGATATAAAGAAATTGAAGCTGAAGAGGACGCTGCCCAAAGAGAGAACGCCATCCTGAACTCGGCGTTGGCCCGAGAGAGAAGCCAACATGGAGATGTTCTTCATACCAATGAGGGTCTTCAGAAGGAGTTGGCTCAAATAAAAGAAGAGCTAAAAACGACTAAGGCCAGTCAACAAGCTCTAACCGATATGAACGTCGATCTTGTTAACAAGAACGAGGTTTTGAGAACTAAAAACGAAGAGTTTGCTACAGCCAATCTGAGCTTGGCGAGATAAATCGATGAAGTCCAGGCGAAGGCCCGAGTTGATAAAGAAAGACATTTGGTCAGACGTCGTAACCTTCAAAGTAAGCTGAAAGCCTTGGAAGAGCTAGGTCTCCCCTTGACTGAAGAACTTCGTAAACATATTCAAGCAGAATACCAGGAATCTGATGAGCTAAATGCAGAAATCATTCAGATGTATTGTGAAGGTTATGAGGTTTTCCGAAGCCGAGGCAATACAAATCTAGTTGCAGCCCAAGTAGACCCAGCTCTTCTGGACTCTTCCCAAGGTGAAGACAATGCTTGATGATGACTTTTCATTTCTTTAACCTATAAGACTTCTGTAAAAATTTCTATCTTTTTGTAAACAGTATTATATCAATGAAATATCAACTTCGTTCCTTATTACTCCTTTACAATCATTTTTTGTCAATACTTCAATATCAATCAACTTGAAAACTGTACAAGCTTCTTTTGAACTTAATTTAAACTTTTAATCAAGTAAATCATATAACAGTTAAGTTAAAGAACAACATAAAGCGAACTCATCGAACCGAACTCAACACTTGAACAAAATAAAGTAATGCATACTTATCGTTACCGAAGTGTGAGATAGATCATGTATAAGGTCAATCCAGCTGAACCTCCTTGAACCATTGGAGATTTTTTTACCACACAGGGTATAACAAGTATATAAGGACATTTGTCTACCATGAAGGGTACAACAAATTTATAAGGACTAGCTTCCAAATAGGCTACCATCAAATGGTCAGCGAGTCCACCCGAACCTCCTTACACCGATGAAGTTTGTTTACCACTCGGGGTTCTAACAAATTCATAAGGACACACCTGCCGATAAGGCTACCATTGAATGGTCAGCGAGTCCACCCGAACCTCCTTACACCGATGAAGTTTGTTTACCATTCGGGGTTCTAAAAAATTTATAAGGGCACACCTGTCGATAAGGCTACCATCGAATGGTCAGCAAGTCCACCCAAACCTCCTTACACCGATGAAGTTTGGACCAATAAAGAGAAGATCAATTGATAAAAAATGAATCTTTTATTGATGTTGATCCAAATATTTACAGACTTCCGGGAGACTGACTCGATCTTTACTGAAAATATTTTTGAAGCCTACCAGCATGCCAAGTGTTCTTGATTTCAGACCCATCCAATACTCTTAACCGATAAGTCCCTGACTTCGGTTCTTCAATGATTTCATAAGGACCTTCCCAGTTCGGCATTATCTTTCCCAAATTCTGAGGCATAGATGCATAGACTTCCCTAAGGACAAAATCTCCCACTTCAAATCTTTAAAGTTTTACCCCTTTATTATAGTGTTTAGCTACTCTTCGTTGATAGGCTGCCAACTTTATCAAAGCTACCTCTCTGAATTCTTCCAGCAAATCCATGTTGATCTTCAGCCCTTCATCATTGTAGATCTCTTTAAACTAACTCACCTGAAGACTGGTAGATCTGATCTCAATAGGGACTAAAGCATCAGTACCATAAGCCGACCTGAATGGTGAATCTCCCGTAGTAGTCCTCGCTGTAGTCTGATATGCCCATAATACGCTGAGCAGCTCCTCGGGCCATCTTCCTTTAGCCTCATCCAATCCACGCTTGATCCCATTCAGAAGTGTCCTATTGGTTACTTTTACTTGTCCGTTAGACTGTGGATGAGCTACTGAAGTCTTTCTATGCTGAACCCCCAGCTCCTTCAAAAAGGTCTCGAACTTTGATCCCACAAATTGGCGTCCGTTGTCCGATATCACCACCTTCAGAATGCCGAAATGAAGCACTATAAATTCCTTCAGAAACTTCAAACATTCTTGTTCCGTTATCAGTCTAAGTGGCTTTGCTTCTACCCATTTGGTCATATAATCAATGGCAACAATAACAAAACTGACCTGACCCTTAGCTTTTGGTAATAGACCCAGTATATCTAACCCCTAGACACCTATTTCGGATAAGATAGATAGTCCAAAATAGTGTTCAAAAAGGGGCGTTCAAAACTATTTTTCATTCATTCCCAGCTTTACCCTCTCTCGCTAAAAGAGTCATAACTTTTCTGTTTCAAAATATTTTTGAGAGATTCTTAAGCCCACGCGAAGCTAACGTCCGGGACTACAACTTTTATTCTTTGACCTTTTCCAAATTCTAAACACAGAATTTCAGAAAATTAGTTCAAGGTGACTGCCCCGAGTTGGTTAGACAGTTTTGACGCGACTACTTTGAATGGTCATAACTCTTTGCTCCGAAGTCAGAATTAGTCCGTTCGGGAGTCTATGGAAAGCTTATTCAGTGTACTATAATATACCAAAAGCCAAGAATTTTCTAAATAATCTAGCTAACCTCAAATTTTCATTTTTGTATCAGCAGTCCACTAGTTTTTTGGACTTCTCGTTTTGGAATCCAAAACTCGCCTCGACTCGTTCCAACCCAACTTTCTTTACAAAAAAGTCTTATTTAACATAATCAGACTTGTCTAAGGTCTTGGCTCTATATCTCTAATTACAATCATTAAAACTCATTTACATAATCAATTCCAAGTCAAAATAAACATAATAAACTAATTAGTTTACTAACAAAACTAAATAAACTTCCAAAATTCAAACTTTAACTAACAAACTAAACAAAATATTTAAAATAATAACATTACCAAAAATTAAATAAGAAACATACCCAAAAATACAAATTTCACAAACTGAATACGTACTCGACCAAGATTTAGCTAAGGAGATTTTTATAAAAAGTCCTCCCACAACAAAGTTTTTCTCAAAATTGGAGGTCATATTGTTGGTGAATAAAACAAAGGGCCAAGCCCTTCTATTTATAGTTTTAGAAAAGGGGTGAAGTTCTCAATTTAGTCGACGTGGGACTTGATTTATACTAATTTTAATTGGTTTATACTATTTTTTCATATTTTTAACATGTTAAGTGTATTCATTCATCACGAATAAATTTCTTAACCAATTCGATCTGTTCAAGTTGCGTTGTTTTCGTTTTATAGAGGAGAACAACATCATCCATCAATTTAAAGTTTCAATCACGAATTCATCATCAATTTTAGTCTCAAAGTACACCAAAACACACATTACCATCAAAATCCAAATTCCTCTTCTTTAGCATAAATACGTGAATTTGATTTCTGAAAAATTATTTTTAGATGACCATTATGAAATTATAAAATCAAATAACATATATAACATCATAACCCACAAATTCATTAACCAAAATCCCAATTTTAAAAGAAACTCAAGAACACATAAACTAGAAATATAGACTAGATTATGTACATTTAACTCCTTAAGAAATAAAATTAACCTTATCAGTAAAATTATAATTTCTATTCAACCATTATAATCATAACATTATTTAACAAATTCTCACTCCTCTAATTTAATTATTTATTTAAATTAGAATATCACCATTATACTCGCGTAATAAAATACGTATAAATCACATCTATTTTATCACACTTAAATAAACTATCACATAACAATTTTCATCAAATATTTATTTAATACCATAAATATTCATTTTATTTCATAAAATTTCCAACTAAAATATTTAATGTACTTAATAAATATTTTATTCGCATTATACTAACATTTACATTTTCATGCAATATATTACCTTCTCATTTTATTAAATCAATTATACTTGTATTAATTCACTATTTTAATTAAGTGAATTATTCACACTATTTATGAAACTTAACTCATAATAATTTCCATTGCCCACAAGGCATAACAATTAAAATTATATTATCTCATAACATAATTTCAACTTAATTCAATTAACTAATATTATTTAATTTCTCTAATAGTTTAATTAACTATTAAATCTTACATTCTCCAACATATGAATATATAATTCTCTTCACACCAAATCACATAATTCAAAATATATACATCTCATAACAAAACTTTTAATTATGATAATAATTGAATCAATAACGTGAGATACTATGCAGCAATTACTGTGGCAATAATTGAATAAAACTGAGTAACTTCTCACGTAAGCATCAATAATCAATACCGTGTGCTACTATGCAACCACGCGTATTACTGTACTTTTATCATTGGGTATTTCAACAGTTAACGATAAAACTTTCGCCGTTATTTTTATAAAAAGATATTTATGTCGTTTTCTAACTCCGACAATAATTTCATTTTGGAGTCCACCAATGATTGTACCGTTGTATAAATATTCCCTGATAAAATGACCAAACGAATATTTTATGACAACTTTCTTACTTTATAAAATTTATAAATATTACCCACAAATATAACATTATATCAAATCCACACCATAATATTCAAAAATATATTTCGAGAAAAATTAATCTTTATTCATAAAAGTTGGGATCTTACACATATACTTATGCATCCTTCTATACTTATCTTTTTATTGGATAATCATTTGCTAGATGATCCACTGATCCACACTTATAAAAATTTTCCATCTTCTGATTGGGACAGTTGGGAGAAAAGTGACCATTCTATCTGCACTTAAAACATACATTTTTTTCTTTCAAACATACACCCAAGGGATTCTTTCCACAATTCATACATTCCTCCACCCTTTTTGCTACTTTTCTCGATCCATTTTCTTTTCTTCTTTTTATTTTGAGCTTCTGCCAATATCTTTCTTTCAGCTCCCATCTTGTTAATATTTAAATTCAACTCGTCGTGCTCTTCCGTTATCTCACTTAACGCCTTTTCCAATTAATCATTCAATAATCTTTTCTCTATCACATTTCTTCTAAGAAAAACACCTTATGCTTCAAGTCTTAAACTACCTTTATTAATTCTTATTCGCAGCCTCTGCTGCACTTTTTCCTTCTTCAACAATTGTCTCTACTTACTTCCTCTTCATCACTGAGTTCTAGTTATGGATACTCTTCATAATCATTTCTTAAGTCCACCATAGGTTCATATTCAAATATCTTATTTGAATATGAAGCTTTAGACGCTTTATTGTAAGTTACTTCAGCCAACACTTTCTTTTTCATGGCATCTTCAAATTGAAGATCTATACCTGGACAATGTTCCATTACCATAATCGATTATGACTCGACTACTAACTCAAGTGGAGCTATCAGCTTCTTGCTCACTAAGTGAACAACTCT
The DNA here is from genome assembly GCA_020205505.1 of Panax japonicus. Taxonomy (NCBI): domain Eukaryota; kingdom Viridiplantae; phylum Streptophyta; class Magnoliopsida; order Apiales; family Araliaceae; genus Panax; species Panax japonicus. Next base: position 41,497,298 of record CM035108.1, on the reverse strand, counting down.
AGTCATATCATCTTTTGACATCTACAATCAAATATATTATTTTGATTATTATATAACAACAATTATTGCTTAATATTACAAATAACAATTTATTTTATGTTATTTTTACTTCTTTCAACCTTTATCGATAAATTTCCTCAATTTATCTCTTACAACTCTTTCTAAGTTAATCTCCTCATTAACTTCTTTTACTAATCTATTTCAAACTATTTCTGAGTTTATCTTTCTACTAACTTCTTTAGACTTTTAACAGATAAATTTTCTTAATCCATCTCTTAACAAACTCTAACTGATTTTCTTTTACCTTCTAAATTCTCCATCTTCTCAAGATTATAGCTTATGGATTATAACTTATAGCTCTGATACCAACCTGTGACATCCCCAAATCTGAGTACCTTTAAAATCTGGATATGGTTATCCACGGTGCTAAACATAATCATACATATCCATACATTCAATACGAATAGGAAAGTAATTAGTAGCTATTACAATCCTATTATTATATTCCCAAGTTCTAAGACCTTTAAATCTTTGAAACATGATAATTAACATAGTAATTAGTAACATTAAGCCTATTTATTACAGATAGGATCCATATCTCCTTAAATATTCAATTTTCATATTTCCAGAACCTTCTATACGCTCCGTTTTAGCTAAAAACATTTAATTTTAAGCAAGAATGAGCATTTATATGCCCAACAAGTATACAGTTGTATATAAAACAACAAAAATCAAGAATCATGTTTTCATACTTCTAAACCTTCAACAACTGAACAAAAGTTGTGAAGAAATCTCAAATGATAGGAAATTACTTCCTTTATTTTCAAAATATATTTTTGAAATGACATACTAACTTTAGTTGAGCGGTCATAAGACCTCGAACTTTCATTTTCATTTCGAAAAGGTTTGAAAATCTATTCCACTGTAAACCGTCATAATTCTTGGGCACATTGGGTGATCAACCCAGTGTACCCTATGTTGATCAACATTAAGAATGACTTAAATTGCGTTCTTCCATCACTCGACATTACATGTTGACAACATAAAATATTTCCCCAATATTAGGGTTGTTCATTCTCAAATTGAATTCGTACCAAGTAGAAATTTGTTTGGAGACTTTACTTAAACTCAATTACGATTCAAAAGATCTTGTTTCGATAATTAAAAATTTAAAACATGTGTCTAGCCGATATAAATGGTATTGACATACTACTTAAATAGTTTATGCATATCAAAAATTGAAAACTTGAAAATTTCATGCGTTATGGCAAAACGTTAAACATTTGATGCATTATATTATAGATAGACATTTATACAACCAACAAAGAGTGTGTATAAGTCTAGAATTTAGACAATATCCAATTACTGTGTAAAACACAACATACATACGAATTATTCATAAGAATATACATATACATTCTTAAAAACTACATTCAAAACCAAAAGTTAAATGTAGTTAGAATATTGTCGCAAGCGTCTTTTATACTATAGAGTTAATCGCCCTTTATAAGTCATACACATTCAGTGCACATAAACGTACCAATTAGCCACGTATAAACGTCACTCATGGTTTATTGTAACTCTATTCCATATTTTATAATGTTCGTTTCATAAGAATCAGAACACTATTTAAGTTCATTAACATTCGACTCGGCGTTTCGACGTTTGTACGTCGTACGCCCAAATTTTTTTACCCTGAATGCTTAACCAATACGTCAGTGCATATGATTAACACATCTTATATACCTACCAAACAATGTTTTACCATTCTCTATACTATATTTTCAAAGTCCAATGTTTAGAACTCGGAAATACTAGTAAAACATGGGTCGACATCATAATAGTCCAAAGAAACCACCACAGTTTGCCTCTTATTATATAATAGTCCTAAAGATATCCATTTTAATCCTTGATACCGATCTCAAATCTCAAAACTTAAAGAATAAACGTTGTAGGTCTACTCCTTAGCTTTCTGAAGCCTCTTGAATCGCCTCAATCGAAGTTCAGACAAAAGAGTTATTTCTAATTTACTAAAGGATGTCTAGAATGTCAAACCTTACTACAAGTCCAGCATGCTTCGTACCCCAGTGGTGCGCCCCACGCTACCATGGCAGGGTTTTAGGTGCCCAATTTGTCAAATTTTAAGATTTTGCCTATTTCAAGGCATCTATTTCGTTCCTTCATAACTTGCTCGTCCGATGTTGGAATAAGCTTATTCTTGCGTCTATTTCTTCATTGTAACAAATTCTTCAAAACCCCTCGGGCATAAAAATTTTCACAACTCTCTAACTTGTCGAGAATTAGGCTCAAAACCCTTCCGGGAGCTATTTTCACTGAAAGTCATTTTAAACGTCGAATTTTCTAAATCTCATAACTTGTTCATCCAAAGTTGGATTAAACTCATTCTTGAGCCCACGGCTCACATATTCACCCAAATGCACATCTCCCAGAAAGAAATAATCTTCTGAAGATATTAACTACCCGAAAACTTGATCCAAAAATAGTTTCAAGCTAGGGTTTCCTTATTTGACACCCTTTTACGGAAAATTTTGCCATAACTTTGTTAAAGCGTTTTTTTCCTCTGTTCCAATAGGAACATTTCCACAACATACATATCTATGATTTCATCATACGAAATCATACCACAACATATAACAAACACAAATTTAGGTTCGTTTATAGTCCACTATTATCTTGTTCTTCCATCATCATGCTTGATCTAAAATTTTATAATTTGACTCACTTGTCACGCATCTTTAAGGTGTTTTAAAAGGGTTTACTCCTTAATATCCACCTTATTACTTTAAGATCACCCCTATGATCTTCACTTATCAACAACTACTTCAACAAGAAATAATAAGATAAAGAGATGGTGGTTTGAGATTTACCTCTTGTAGCATCTTCTTCTTCTTCTTCTTCTCCTCCTTCCTAGCTTGACGCCCCCAAATCCAGGTCCCTTTGAACCTCGAATTCGGTTCGCCACGATACTACTATCGTCAAACTATTTATATCTTTTATTCATAACATAATGAATATAACTTTACTTTTTAAAATTTAGAATATGAATTCTTTCCATTTCCAGGATCTATGTAATGACCCCAACTTTTATAAGTTTCTAATCTTGGTCATTTACCATTCCTGTCTTACATCATATTCTATGTTATAAAAATATGTGGAATAATTTAAACTTTTTCAACCTCCTTTGAAAAATAAATCTTTTATTGATTTCTTAAATTAAATCATATACAAATCCCTGAATCAAATTATGCTATGATTTATTCTATTCAATTGCTGTATAAATATTTATATCTCAATTCGAATTTCTCTATGTATCACATAATACAACTTTACAACGCAACATGTATTGTACCTCGTAAACTACTATCTTGTACGACTCCTAAAACATAAACGTGGTTCAAGAGTATATATTTATACATATAAACCGATCTCCTTCAATTACTATTGAACTCTATCAATCAAGTAGAACGTAATCTTTACCGCGAATCCTTAACCTGCAAAAGTGGTTATTTGCAAGGGTGAGCTCGACAGTCCAGTAATTCTAACAATTTTTATGCAACACATAATATATAACAACATATTCAGTTTATGCATTCACAATCGATTAATATTTACTACGCGTGTTACTTCTCACATAACAGGCATAGAGGTTTAAATCACAAGTATATCATCAAAGATCAACTTTCACATATCATACATATCTCATACGCATTTCATATATAACAACATTTGCATAGCATAATATAGCTCAGCTAATAGTTATCGAATTCATATAACAAATAGGAACTGAAAGACTTGTCTGTTTCGTAGTTTATGAACTACGACTTAACTGCTTAACGCTTAACTGTACTTCGTGTATTCCTACACAGTTATATTATCATGGATTCATATCCATCAGTAACATATTTCATGCATTCTCAATGTAATACTATTGTTACATTGTTCTTTAACTAGGTTCGTAAAACCTACACTTCACTTTCTCATCATACTCTTAGAATAGCTAGGTATGTATAGGTATACCTTAACCACTCGTTTATGACATCAACATTCATATATAGCTACCATACACTTGACTCACTAGGTGTTTGACACATTTAAAACTCATAGGTAAGTTCAAACGTATGCATAAACGTCTAACTTAGTTGTAACTTCATACCACATCACCTATTCTATATTCTCATAGCACACATCTGATGATAATACATCACAAATTCAAAGAGCGTGTCATTGCATTATATCTTGAAAACATTCCTTTGGACTTAACATTCAAAAGCCATGATTAACAATTATCCTTATCACATATCATGCTTCTTACACATTACCTACCATACTGATCATATATAGTGATTATACAAGCATGCTTCACACATCAGATCCAAAAACAGAACATATTTCAAACTGCATGATGGCGTAGTTGCGCCCTATCTAGGCTTAGGGATGGTACAGCTGCGCTGTCCCCTAGCCAGACCAAGACTGAGCTTTGCACTTATTATTTTCAGTCCATACTTTAATACACTTAGTCACTTACACTTAACATGCATACACGCTAGAGGTCTTTACATACTTGTATGACCACTTCAAGTTCAACCTTATATTTTAGAGACATTAGCTTAGGATTTCTATGAATCAAAGCGAAATAGGGTTATGTAATCACTAGATATACTAATTAGCCTTATGTTCTCATAAAGAGGTCACATAATCTTTACTACACATGCTCATGAATATTCATCTCCATTACTTATAGCTAGCATCGTTTAACACTTCAAAACATGCTTTAACCTCATGCTTTGTTCACTTCCATTATGTTTAACATGTACAACTTATGTTTAAAGACATTAGGAAACATAACATAGTATCTCAAGCCTTAAAAATTTAATTACTCATATGTAATGCAACTTAAGTTCGAAAAACATGCTTGAGGTTGCCTTTGAAATTATTTTTCATGAATGATGCGACATAGCACATATAAATCATATCTAGGGATATTCTAGACATATTATGACATATAAATCCTTTAGAATATAGATACCCATGTGATGCAACTAGATTCCATAAATATGTTCAAGTTTACTTTTGAAACCATTTTAAATTTGAACAATGCCACTCAACACATACAAGACACATTAAGGCTCTAAACATACATAGTCAAGTCACGTTATCATGCTCGAAAGGTCAGAGTTTAAATCATATAGTAGTCATGCATCTTGGTTCACTATGTTAAGCTTTTTCTTGAAAAACTTCTCTACACAAAGCCTAATAATGTGGTCATGAACAAAGGAACTATGAATCACATTTCATGCTCGTTTACGTGTAAAATCAGTCATGTATATAGACCACTAAGCTTAAAATTTGCAGAACATGACTTTAACAAAGTTTATTTTCAAAAGTTAAAGTCCTTGTTAAAGATCTTCTACCAAATTATGCTAATCTTAGTAAAATATGCTCACTTAGCATAATATACTTATACATACACATTACATATGCTTGCATACTAGTTTAAGCTGAAATAATTGCCTAACATTGATCAAATTTGAAAACAGACAGCAAAAACCAAATTCAGAGGCTGGCGCAGCTGCGCTGCACCTCAGTGTTATTCCGGTGCAGCTGCGCCGTGTCTGGTTCGAGCCAAGAAGAGTCTGTTTCGGCAGAACTCCAGCCCAACCACAAAATAATTCACCAATTCGATTCTAAACACTCATATAACAGTTTAGACATACTTATATGATCGTATAACAACTATATAACCAATACCCAACCTCATTAACATCCAATTCCACAAAATCAAGAATTTGAATTTCATGAATTCAAAACTCATTTGACAGAAACTAAAAATGGAAATCAAGGAATGGGGTTATACCTCTGCAATATGAATGAACTTGCCACTAATAGAACTTCTGATGTCCTAGAATACTTATATGCTTTCAATCTTACACTTAATAATAATCAACAATGGCAATTGGAGAAGGAGAGTCCATATATATAGAAAAACCAATACACAGATATTGCCATCTCCCACTAAATTAAACCTACAGATTGAAGAATTGTATGAAGGTTAAGAAAGAGTTGGTAAATGGTTGTTGGAGATCATCATTATGCCCACTCCCTCCATAATCATGGTCTATCCAAGCTTGGAAGAAAAGAAAAGAAGAACATAGGCCTTAGCCTTTATGTTCTACACGTGACTAAGAATTGACAGGAAATGGGACACTCAATTTGGGACAATCCAATTATCACAGTATGCTTGCAACACTTAACTCACACACTTATACACATTTCAACCATGCATTAGCTATAACTTAAAGTCACAATATGATTTACATATTTAATATTTCAAGGTAGTTGATACTAGTCATACCTATAATTCATGTACACTTTATTTTAATGTTTCCCAACATGCATATTGTCACATACACCTCTTATGATGTATTCCTACCATATAGTTTCAATAAATCTTGATATATGGTTACAATATATAGTATAGTCACATAAGTGTCGTACTACACTACACAACGCAGTTAAGCATTATTTTCTGAGTAGTTCCAAAAATTCTATACTCATATAACCACACTATAACCTTATTTAATATTAATGTTTATTCAAACATTTTATCTCCTACACAGATATTTAATTATTTCTATATTACCACTATATATGATTCCTCTGTACCACCTGGTACCTTATGTCATTAGTCTCAATTAAATGTCACACCTCACGTATTCTTAACTGTTCACATTTTTCATATTACCCATAGTAATATTATTTAATGATTATACCCACATTAATATTTTAATTGGGCTAAATATCATTTAGTTGGGTACTGTCACCCCCACACAATAATTAATTAATAGTAATCATTTCTTTTCAATCATTATTATGCATTCCTCTAATTAATAGAATATAATATTTCATAATATCACTTAATTAACCACTAATTAATTCGGGTTAATTAATTAAACCTTATTCAAATCCATTCATGGACAATTTAACCATCATTTAGGATTTTATTATCCTTATGAGTCCTTAATACCCATTTCTTAAACTCTAATTTCCAAAAACTAATTTCTCAGACCGGCGCAGCTGCGCTGGTCACAGGCTTGGAAATGGCGCAGCTGCGCCATACCAAATTTCCAGGCAGACAAGTTCTGCATCAGCAGAACTGAAACCTTACACTTCTAAATACTTTACACATCCTCCTTAAACATTAACTCGTCTAATCATAAATCCCCTCTTTGGTTTCACACCATCGGTCACTATTTTCCTTAATAATTTAAGAATCACACTTCGTGTTTTAAAACTCTATCTCCCTATTTAGTTTAACCAACTATACATCTCCTTTACGGTTTCATACCACCAATAACACAAAACTCAATTGTAACACATACATACATTCCTTTCATCTTCACTTCTCACCGTGCATCGAATTACTTAATAATTCTCTAACCAAATTAAAGGTATATCAATTTTCTTCCCTCGTCAACAACGTACATATATACAAGTCCAAACACAACACACCTCGAGTCTTTAATAGTATTCAATATAGTACACTGAGTGGTTTTCCACAAACAACCAACAATTCAGTTTCCGTCTCATCTACACTATTTTCACAGTGAATTAGATCGGTTACCAATTCGTATATACATCCGTTCTCTGAAGAAATTTTTTAGCCCAGCTCCTATATGTCAACCATTAAAGAGTAAGATTACACTACCTTAGACTTGATATTCACTCGTATATATACTCAAGAAATTGGTGATTATCAAAGATATTTTAATGTCACCAACTTACTACAATAAAATAATTCTATAAACTATTTTAATGTCGATAGATAAATCTTATCCATCTTCATATAACTTCATCTTTACATATTCTAACAAATATATAATAATGATATATATTTATTAAACACAACATTACTTATTACATAGTTCATATTACCCTATGTAACACAATACCACATACCTCGTAACACATTATATATATATTTTTTATTTGAACCCTTCACATGCCTTAAGAATTTTATTCACTAAATTCTTATTTTAATATTTTTTTAAAATTCGGGTTCTTACAGCTTAGTTTAAACTTAGGTTGTTGTCTCCTTCTCCTCCTTGATGTTTCGGCCACTCCACCTCTTTTCTCTGTATCTTGAGCTTTCTCTTGCTCTTTTACTTTAATTCTCTCTCTCTCTCTCTCTCACTATCTTTCTTACAAATTTTTGGAACAAGAAAGTGACTAAGTGTTGGGTAATTTAATCAACCTACCCTAACACTTAACTCATCCATGAACTGAGGTAAAGGGAAATCATGTGAGGTTAGGGAATGAAAGGATGACACTTGGTTTATGTGGATGGTAGAGATAAGCAACAATTGAATGTTTATTACCACATAAGGCTTGTAAGTCACCTATTCCTCCCCCTTTGCCTCCCATACCCGGCCACTTGGCCTTATTTTTCCCTTCATTGGACACTTTTATCTCTTATCATCTCTTTGGATAAAAAATGAGCCACCAATTAATTATCCCACATATGATAATGCCCAATTCCCTTGCTTTGGCTCCAGGTCTTAAGTTTTAACCCTAAGGCTTGAGTCATGACTCAACCCTAAGTCAAGTCATCCATAACCCTTGGCTTTACCCTTGACTAAACCCTAGTGTAGACACTCGAAATTTTTTGCATACATGTTATTGACATTGCAGGAGGGCATATTCGTCTTTCAAAGATAACCCTGGAAGACAGCTCACATCCATTCCGGATATTTCCGGAAGTTCAGTCTCAAACCCGGAACACACACCGGAAGTATCAATTCCAACCTCGGAGATAACCCCAATTCTTTTCTTTGGAGATAACCCCAGGGAATGTCGTTACAGTTCCGGCGATAACTTCAGAAATGCTTGTTTCAAATGCATGCAATCAGCTTAAATCTCAGACCTCCTACCGAGGCACTCATTCCAAAGACCCGGAGCTAACACCGGGAAGACAGGCACCCTTACAGATGACCTTGCAGAATTCAAACACTTGTAGTAGTCCAATCTCAGATGTAACCCTGAGCAACGTCTGCTATCAGCCCAAACCGGAGATAACCCCAGTGAGGGGAAAAATCATCATCTTGCCATCTCAACCCCAGTGCACCATCTCAACATTTCATACATACATTTCTACCCAACAATATCCCACAAGAGCCAAGGAGTTCCAATCCCGAGTGACTATTATGCGTGGCAACACACCGGATAGAATTTGAAGCTCGAAGACCATAGGTATGGTCCCCTCTTCCTGACTTCGTACAACCTCTAATCCCATGTCATTGCATAACTCTTGAAAAAAGCAGTCCGAAGAAGGTATTTTATACCTCGTTCGGATGCTCAGATTGAAGTTCTGCAAGTTCAAGCGGACATCACAGAGCCCAGGGCACCTCGGGCAGCCGCAGTTGCATCTGGGGCGGCCGTAGGTACACTGTGGCTCCCAGCTCTATAAATATAGAGCTTGGGGTGGCCATTTGTAAGAGAAAAAGAGGCGAGGAAGCCCTGTCATATTTACTCTGTACACACCCCATATTGAGTTCTTTTTCATTTTAAACACATGTTAGCTCACATATAGCTATATTTTACCGGCGTGAGCTGAGTGTTTATCCATCTAGAGTTATAGAAGCCTACCTTGGCATCCCACTGTAAGTCTTCTCACACTCTATAAAGCCTTTTTCTTCATCTTTGCACACACTATTCTTCGCATTGAGGGTCGTGTTCTTTGTGTATGCCCGGAATTCGGTCCGTGATTTTCATTTCTGTCTGTAAATATATACTTATATATGTATATATTTTTATATATGGACTAACATTATCGAGTTATGTCTCGATTGAGCCTAGACTTATGTCTAGAGCGTTTACTTGCCTATATATATATATATATATATATATATATATATATATATATATATATATATATATATATATATAGCGACAAATCGCTGAAATGATAAACCCATCCAGGATTGAGAAACATCCTATGCATTTACCGCTTATATATATATATATTTACATTTCTGTAAGGCCTGTAGTTTACTTCGTGGCCTTTTACTGCTTTATTTATATTTTGTCTCGCCTGGAGTTTACTTCGTGGCGGTTGATCGTCTTTACTGCTTTATTTACATTTAGTCTCACCTGGAGTTTACTTCGTGGCGGTTGATCGCATTTACTGCTTTATTTATATTTCTGATCCCCCATGGAGGTGCTTCGTGGTGGTTGATCATGTCTCTCTATATATATTTACCGCTTTTATATATTTACATTTCCGATCCCCCATAGAGGTATTTCGTGGTGGTTGATCATGTCTGTATATATATATATACAGACAGGATCAAGAGTAGACCTCTTAAGTAGTAGAACTCTATTAAATAATAGAACTTTATCAAAATGACGTAGTTTTGATAAGACGCAGTGGCATTTTTGTAAATACCATGCCACCGCGTATTTACAAAAATGCCACCGCGTCTTATCAAAACTACGTCGTTTTGATAAAATTCTATTATTTAAGGCATTCTGCTATTTAAGAATTCTACTCTTGATCCTTTCTGTATATATATATATATATATATATATATATATATATATATATATTTATAGCTTTTATATATATAACAGCTTACTGCTTTTTATATAAACCGCGGCATCATGTGAGAATAGGAATCATTTGATCACAGATTCAGTCTATTGAATCTAGATTCGGTTTCCGTGATGGACTTTTTCAGCTGTAAGCAGCTTGTACATTATTTATAGTGTTTGAATTTCCTTAGATGATTGTCATGCCCATGAGGAGTTCGGCAATGCTATATATTATTTTCTCGAAGATGCTTCGTATTTCAAAAATAAAAACAAACAATCCGAACATTTAATAATAAAATGGAAGTGTCAAAGGCCTCAATTACTTTTAATAATAAAATGGAAGTATGAAAAGGTCTCAATTACTATTGAGCATAGGGTTTGAAAAACCTCTTTTACAAAATTAATTGTGTTCAAGGTATGACTATAAGTGTAGTAGTCCCTTCCTTCCTTAATAGTATAAGTTATTTTAGAATTGTGCATAAATATTAAGAAAATATTATAAAATATTAAATATAATATTAATTGTTTATATTTTTCTTGTATTAAAAAAGAGAAGATTATTTATTGGACATAAAATAGTGAGAGAACCAAAATTATATTTACTATTTGGGGTAATATTAAAAATTAAATAATTAATGCTCTCTTGAAATTCTCAATCGACTTATATTAAAAAACAAAAATATTTTTCTAAAACGTCTTATACTAAAAAACTTAGGGAGTATTAAAAAAAATACCATGATTTTTTTTTTGATTATGTTCAAGCCATAGATTATTGTATTTATATTTTTTAAAATACAATAAGCTCAAAAACTGTTGGGAAAGAACTAATTTGTTTTTACTAGCTTTGGACTTTTTTACTTTTAGAAAAGTATATATATTACAAATGTTTAAGTTGACTATATTGTCAATTATGTAAATAAGTATTAGTGATAATTTCTATAAATAGACGTATTAATAAATTTTGTAATTATAATTCGATATAAATTTATTGCACTACATATATTTACTTTTTTTATAAAATAAAAAAAACTTCATAACTTTGCTTTTCATTCCATAATTAAAGTTTTCAGGTTATATAATTTTTCATATTTGAAGGATATTTATTGTTGTTAGTATTCTATCATTATTGTGTTAGAAAATAACAATGCAACGAAAACGATAGAAAGAAAATAATCACATAAAATAAAAAAAAATTATGTGATTTATTCAAAATATTTGGATTAGTCCTCGGTCGACGACTAATAATTTCATTATCTTTTAAAAAATGTATATATCATGGACCATTTATAGTTTTCCATTAAACATCCTGTTTAACCAAAAAACTAGGGGGTAATGTTGGGTCATGATATTTCTCCTATTTTGGGCCGGGTATATTGGGTTCATTTATTAATTAAGCCATTGGGCTCGTTGGGCCCAATCATTATGTTGACTTCATTTAATCCTATAAAGACCAAGTTGGGTCGATGGATTAACCTATTGGGTCACTTAATATCTATTACTTTGACTTGTAATGATGATATAGTATGACAGTTGACCAAGATACCTGCCCATGCATTAATGTGGATGGGATTATAGTCGGCCGGCAGTGTGAACAACAGTCAAAAGCAGTGAATAAGCTCCATGCAGTTGACAGAACCCATCAGATCAGGGGGATATGTCAGATGGTAGTAGGTGGCACAATAATTCAGGCAAAGATATTATATCCTACCGAGTAAGTCTTCACAAAGAGGTACGTATTTCAGATATTACACACATCACAAATTAATCATCATTCTCATTACACTAGATTCTATCATCCTCTTGAGTTAACCTTGTGAACAGACATACTTACTCTCACGCCTGAGCTATCCCCCGGCGGTCCGGCCGTCAAGCTTGTGGTGTTGTCGTGTTTACTGTGCAGGATCAGGACGTCTTTCGTGATTGGGACGTGGATAAAGATCTTGGCGTTAACATTGGCGCTGGAAGGAGGGGTGAGATCTAGTGTCCTGAGTATTTTTCAATCACTTAGTGTGTTTTATTCTATCCAGATTTCATGGGGAAGAGTAGAACATCTACACCCGAAGGACAGCCGATGGCTGTCAGTGATTCAGTACCACGAATATCTGCCAAAGATCGTTTGGGACCAACTATAAGTGTTCATGCTAGCACAGCATCCAAACGTTCACCTGAAAATTCTCGGCCGAAGGCGGTAGGCAAAGCGAAGCGTAAGCTAGTATTCCCGACGGAGAAGGAGTCTGGCCGTGGTCGGAAACGAGTAGAAGGCACCTCGCCTATAACTCGATACCGAGATGATCAGGATGGAAAAGCCTCCCGATTGGCTAAAATGGCGGATGAGGCGGATAAAGCTATGGAGGTACTTTTGAAGCAGCGTCAGGGTATCGCTGAGCAAATGGCTCGGATGGCAGAGTTGAGAGATGAGGAGCTCAGCTACGTTCAATCCGAAGAGCAAGGACATCGCAGTGGGAAAGAACCTGTTCATTCAGTACAAGAGTCTCTGGGCCGAATTCGGGAAAGAAGAAGGTCTCGAAGCCCTACTCCTCAGAATTCAAAGAGGACTTATTACCCTGCCGATTCTGGGAGGCAGGGACGAAGCGAGAGAAAAGGTCTATCCAGGGATCGCACTCCAGAACATGCAAAGAAAGCCCTTGTAATTGCACGTTCTCGCCATAGTGCCCAGATTCAGAGGCGAACTGTATCCAGAGGACATACTCCCGAAAGTCTACTGAGGGTACCCCGTCCTGTAGATACTCATCATAGGAGAAGCCCCTCTAAAGTTGAAGGTTCTGATGTAAGAATCCGGTCTGCTTATAGAAAGAAGGAATCGCCTGAGAAAGAGGCATCATCTCAACTAGAAGGCGTGGAGTATCTGGTTAAAGAATTGAAGGAACTTCGGAAGCAACTTGCCGAAGTGCAGAAAACCAAAGACACTCCGGGAAAGAAGGCATCCCCTTTTTCCGCGGATATTCTTAGTGAAAAAGCTGATCCCACCAAGAAGTTGCCCCATATCGAGAGTTATGATGGATCGGGGGATCCTTACGACCATAGTCAGGCGTTTGACCGACTTATGGACTATTATGACTTTAGCGATGCAGCTAAATGCCATACTTTTGTCACAACACTTAGAAAGGATGCCTGACAGTGGATGGGAACCTTACCCTCGGATTCTATCTCATATTGGGAGGATATGTGCAGCAAGTTCCATGCTCGTTTTGGGAGCAACAGAAGGAGGGGAAAACCAACTGGTTCATTGGCTCAAGTTCGGCAATCCTCTAATGAGTCTTTGGGCCAGTATGTGAAGCGGTTCCGAGAAGAAGTCGGCCAAGTGTCAGATTTGAATGATCTACAAGCTGTGGGACTGTTCCAGAATGGGTTAGATCTGGTCAAATCGGAAAAGTTGGTGAAAAAACTTATGTTCAACCACCCGAAGAGTCTCGCCGAAGCCTTTGACAAAGCCGAAGGTTATATCGTGGTAGAAGAAGCCATGAACAGTCTCAAGCGTCCTTCAGATCGGTTTAAGGAGACAGATCGGGACAAAACCGATGGAGATCAGAATAAGAAGGAAGGGAGTAAAGACCGTCATGACGGCGGGTCGAAGAGATACAATAATTGAAGGCAGGGTGGAGGACGTTCGTCCGCTCCACCCCAGAGAGTGAATAGGACTTACACGGCACTCAATGCGGACAGGGCTGTTATCTTGGATCAGATCAAAAATCAACCTATCTTCAAGCCACCTCGAGATAACATCAAGCCCGGAAAAGGTAACCCTCGCAAATATTGTGATTACCATCAAGCTTCGGGTCATGATACGAATGATTGTGCCAGTTTAAAAGACTTTATTGAAAGAAAGGTACAAGGTGGAGCTTTAGTTCAGTACGTGGCTGCCAGAAATAATCAACAGCAAGATCGAGGACCTGTTCCGGCAGCTCAACCAGTTCAGCAAGCGTTACCAGCTATGGGACAACCTGCCAGGCATGTGATCGATGTCATCACTGGGGGTACTTCTGGCAAGCTAGTTGGAAGGAAACGCCGAAGTTATTTGGATTCGGTCATGTCGGTGGAGGGTACCTTCCCGAAGATCGATAGACCTTATCCGAATACGGTAATCTCCTTTACTGATGAGGATTACCCTTCGGAAGTCATCGAACCGCACGAGGGATCATTGGTGCTGACTGCACAGGTGGGCTCGGTGGATATGAAAAGTATGATGGTGGATAATGGGTCTTCTGTGGACATCCTGTATGCCCACGCTTATCAAAGGATGAATCTGGATGGGCAAAAGATGGAAATAGGGCAGGAGGCTCCTCTTTATGGTTTCAGCAATGATCCGGTTAAGGTGGCAGGAACTATTGAGCTACCGGTCATATTTGGAACGGCCCCTCAACAGGTAGAAATTATTTGCAAGTTTTATGTTGTGCATGTGGATTCTGCTTATAATGCTATTTTGGGGAGGCCCACTTTAATTGCTTTGCAAGCTGTAACATCAATACCTCATTTCAAAATTAAATTTCCTACTGCTCATGGGGTTGGGGAGGTGAAGGAGATCTGGATCTGGCCAGAAGGTGTTAAAGAAATGCTGTTATTACTTCGGGAGTGGGAGTATCGAAGTAGCAGCAAACCATGGCGATAGAGATCGAACCCTTCACCGAAAGTAGCTCCGAACCGTTGGTCACGCCAGCTGAAGAAATGGAGGAAATAGAGCTCATCCCGGGCAAGGAAGATAAAACGGTGAAAATAGGTTCGGGCTTGTCGGAACCTCTCCGGACAAACCTCATAGAAATTCTGAGGTGTTTTGTTGACATTTTCGCATGGGAACCTCAGGATATGCCGGGAGTAAGCAGGGATATTGCCGAGCATCGATTGGAGGTGGACCCGTCAAAGAAGCCGGTGTGCCAGAAGAGGAGGATCTTTGCACCTGAGCGTCAACGGATCATAGACGACGAGATTGTAAAACTGTTGGCAGCGGACTTCATCTTTGAAATAGACTACCCACAGTGGATGGCTAATATGGTTTTGGTCCAGAAGAATAATGGTAAATGGCAGGTCTGCATTGATTATACTGATCTGAACAAGGCATGTCCGAAGGATTTCTATCCTCTACCCCACATTGATCAACTCATTGATGCCACTTCGAGGTACGCTTTATTAAGTTTTATGGATGCATTCTCTGGGTATCATCAGATTTCCATGTGTAAAGAGGATATACCGAAGACGGCGTTCATTACGCATCGTTCGGTATATGCCTATAAGAAAATGACTTTCGGCCTCATTAACGCCGGAGCCACATACCAGAGAATGATGAACCATATTTTCAGATATCAGTTGGGCAGGAATATTGAGGTATACGTGGATGACATGATTGTTAAAAGCATGTTGGTGCATAAGCATTTGGACGATTTAGAGGAATGCTTTCAGACCATTCGTCATCACAACTTGAGGCTGAATCCCACTAAGTGCACTTTCGGTCTGGGTGCTGGCAAATTTCTGGGTTATCTTGTCAGTCGAAGAGGAATTGAAGCCAATCCAGAGAAGATTCAAGCGATCCTGAGCATGAAGACTCCTCAGTCATTTAAAGATGTTCAACGTCTGACTTGAAGGATTGCAGCTTTGTGGAGGTTCATGTCCAAGTCAGCAGAAAGATGTTTACCATTCTTTGACACATTGAAAGGGCCGAAGAATGCAAAAACGTTCCAATGGACTTCGGAGTGTGAAGACGCCTTTCAAGGCATCAAGTCCTATTTATCTTCAGCACCTTTGCTGGTGAAGCCCGTTCCTGCCGAGCCTCTATATTTGTACCTCGCAGCTAGTTCGTTGGCAATAGGAGCGGTTTTGGTGCGTGAAGTTGGGGGTAAGCAGCACCCGGTTTATTTTGTAAGCCATGTCCTTCGGGATGCTGAAACAAGGTACCCAAACATTGAAAAGTTTGCTTTCGCTTTAATAACTGCTAGTCGAAAGCTTAGGCAATACTTCCAGGGTAGACTGGTAATAGTATACACAGATCAGCCTTTAAAGAAGATTATGGGCAAACCAGAGGTATCGGAGAGATTAGCTGCGTGGACGATGGAATTGTCTCAATTCTTCATTGAGTATCATCCCCGAACTGCCATTAAAGGGCAAGCCTTAGCTGATTTTGTGGTTGAGTGTTCATTCTCTGAAGCGGATGAAGTCGTGGTCGAAGTTGAGGGATCTGACAGGGCAGTTGTCGTCCTTCAACAGAAGGATAGTTCGTGGACGCTGTATGCGGATGGGTCTTCTACTTCGGACATCAGTGGAGCAGGGATTATTTTGACAAGTCCGGAGGGATTCAAGGTGCAGCAAGCCATCTGATTTCAGTTCAAAGCGACGAACAATGAAGCGGAATATGAGGCAGTATTGGCCGGTTTACGATTAGCGAAGAGTCTTGAAGTGCAGAGAATAGTCATTTTCAGTGATTCTCAGTTAGTCGTTAAACAATTTACTGGGGAATACGAAGCTCGAGGTCCAAGAATGATCAAGTATTTGAAAGAATTAAAGGACCGGCTTCAGTATTTCTCATCCTATGAGTTTCAGGGGGTCGAGCGTAGCAACAACTCCATTGCTGATGCACTTGCCAGACTAGCTACTACGGATGTTAATGTTTTTGAAGGATCGGTATACCTGGAAATTCTACAACATCCTAGTGTTCATCATGAAGTGGTAATGTGCATTGACCGAACCAACTGCTGGTTGACTCCCTACCTAGAATATTTGGCTGATGGCGTCTTGCCTTCGGATCGGATGCTCGCTAAGAAAGTCAAGTACAAAAGTGCCAATTTTGTTCTAATCGATGGGGATCTCTTCCGAAGGACCTTCTCGTCTCCGTTATTGAAGTGTCTGACTCCATCCGAAGCCGAATACGCTCTCCGAGAAGTGCATGAAGGCATTTGTGGTGACCATATGGCTGCTAAGTCATTAGCCTACAAAGTACTCCGTCAGGGGTACTACTGGCCTACAATCTTCAAGGAGGCAACCGAGTATGTAAAGAAGTGCGAGAAATGCCAGCTCAACAGTCTAATACCACATCAGCCACCGGAAGAGTTATACTCGATCTTATCTCCTATACCCTACGCTGTCTTGGGGGTTGATATATTGGGTCCACTACCGAAAGCAAAGGGTCAGGTCAGTTTTGTTATAGTTGCCATAGACTATATGACCAAATGGGTAGAAGCAAAGCCACTCAGGTCAATAATGGAACAGGAGTGCTTGAAGTTCATGAAAGAATTAGTAGTATTCCGTTTCGGGATTCCTAAGGTGGTAGTGTCGGATAATGGGCGTCAATTTGTAGGATCGAAGTTTGAAGCATTTTTGACAGAATTGGGGATCCAGCACAGAAAGACTTCAGTGGCCCATCCTCAGTCAAACGGACAGGTTGAAGTAACCAATAGAACGGTGCTGAATGGGATCAAGCGTAGGTTGGACAAAGCTAAAGGCAGATGACCAGAAGAGCTGTTAAGTGTGTTATGGGCTTATCGAACTACTCCAAGGACTACAACGGGGGATTCACCTTTCAGATTGGCCTATGGTACTGATGCCTTAGTCCCAATTGAAATTGGATCTCCAAGTCTTCGAGTTAGTCATTTCAATGAGATCTACAACGAGGAAGGACTGAAGACCAATCTTAATTTGCTGGAAGAAGTCAGGGAGATAGCCTTAATCATATTGGCGGCATATCAGCGAAGAGTGGCTAAGCATTATAATAAGGGGGTAAAGCTTCGCAGATTTGAAATAGGAGATTTTGTTCTCAGAGAAGTCGAAGCGTCTACACCTCAGAATATGGGAAAGCTGATGCCAAATTGGGAAGGACCCTATGAAGTCACTGAGATTCCGAAGCCGGGGACTTATCGTTTGAAAACATTAGATGGCTCAATAATCAAAAATACTTGGCACGCTGGCAGACTTAGAAAGTACTTTCAGTAGATTTGTTGTTAGTACGTCAGAAGTCTGTAAATATCTACATCATCATCAATAAAAGATCCTCTTTTATCTCAAAAAAATTTCGTCTTTGTTGCTGGTCAATTCGTTGGTGTTAGGAGGTTCGGGAGGACTTGCTGACCATTCGATGGTAGCCTCTTTGGCATGTGGTCACTATTTGGCATTGTCAGGCCCTTCGGGGTAGGCAATTATCGCTACTATTTGGCATTGTCAGGCCCTTCGGGGTAGGCAATTGTCGCCACTATTTGACATTGTTAGGCCCTTCGGGGTAGGCAATTGTCGCCACTATTTGGCATTGTCAGGCCCTTCGGGGTAGGCAATTGTCGCCACTTAGACCTTGTCAGGCCCTTTGTGGTAGGCAAGTGTCATCTTTTGGTTTTGTTAGGCCTTTCGGGGTAAACAAACCTTCAATGAAGCAAATCTGTCTCACACTTCGGTAACTGAATAAGTATCCCTTTACTTTATCACTTGAATTTTTTCTAAGTATTGAGTTCGGAATGCCTCGTTCTTTAATCTCATTTTATCTGATTATATGACTTGCTTAATCATTAATTAACAATTTGAGTTAAATCCTCGAAGGAGTTTTTTGCACACTTGTCCGTATTAATTCATGTTGAAATATAGACAAAAAGAAAATACATTGAAGTCATAAGGAAGAAGATCACTTTTCATTAATATTTGATTCATTTACAAAAATGGGAAAATTCCAAAAGTTGTTGCTTCAGGCAGCCCCCTCATCATTCGAAGAGTCGAGCATGTGTGGATCTAGGTTGGCTTTGAACAACTTATCCTTGCCACGACTTCGACAGAGCTCTTAGCTTTCAGTATGGATCTTCATGATTTCTTCATTAATTTCTTCCGAGTTCCGAAACTCTTCACAAATTTGTTTGCGAAGGGCTTCAGTTAGAGGAGGCCCAAGGTCCCGAAGAGCCTTGAGTTCTCGGATTTCTTGCTCAAGCTGCTGCCGTATGTTCATTTGACGGGTTTCTTCCCGTTCTAGCTTATGGATCGTCTTGGTTAAGACCTTAGCATCGGCCTTCAGCTCCTTGATTTCATCCATCCTTATTTCACTCCTCAGAACCAGGTCGACGTTCATCTTGACGATCTCGGCGTGCTTTGCCTTAGTCGACTTCAATTCTTCCTTGGAGATTTTCACATCTTCCTTGGCTTGGGCCAACTCTTTCTGAAGCCCTTCATTTGTATGAAGGATGCCTTCACGTTGGGTCCTTTCACGAGCCAAGGTAGATTTTAAGATGGCGTTCTCCTTCCTCAGCCTCTCTTCTTCGGATTCGGCCTCAAGGGATCGTGGACGCAGACGCCCGAACACAACATTTGCCTGTGCATGTTCAGTGTTATTCAATCAGTTCCAGATACACGAATACAAAGATAAGTATGAAAAGAAAGGAAAGAATCATTTACCTTCGCCAAGTAGCTCATGCCTTCATTAAGCAAATCCTCATTCGAACTGTTACCGAATCGGTGGTCATCGATCTCGCAAACGAAGGCCTCGAACAGTTGGAAGGGGAAGTTAGCGTTAAATTGGGGCCACATAGTTGGCGGGCCCATGACATCATGCTGGAATTTGGTGGTCGTTTATCCTTGAGGGGAAGGCATAGGCTGACTGCGAACCGGAGATGGATCCGCATGTACTGCCTCGGGAGGAGGAGATCAAACAGGTATTGGCTCGGGGGTCGAAGAAGGGGCAGAAGTTGATTCTGGCTGGTTGTCCGAAGGTTGTTTTCTTTTTCGGGACATTGTGGGGTCGGATTCGACCAGCTCAGCTTCAGGTGTTTGAGTTCTGGTTGGAGGGTCAGTTGATGAAGTTGGAGGGACGCGGAGTTCTTCGGCAGTAAGGGGAATTATTTTTGCCCTTATTTTTTTGGCACGAAGGACTTTTGCCCTATCTTGTGGAGGTATGTCAAGTAGACTCCTCTTTTTTGGGGCCGGTTCGGAAGGTATGATAATGGGCTCGGTTGGAGGAGTAGGTTGTGGAATTGCTTCAGGAGGGGTAGGTTGTGGAATTGCTTCAGGAAGAATCTCTTCATCACTTTCAGGATCTGCCTCATGGCGGATAGTCCTGGCCTATTTGGCAGCTTTCTTCCTTCGGCGGGGTCTGAGAACTTCTTCGGGATTGGTAGGCTCCTCAGCTTCGAGTTCCTCATTCTGGAGGGAGATGATTGGTGGTTCGGGGACAGGGGGTCAGTTTGGATAGGCTCTTCGACAGGAAGTTCTTCATTCGTTACTGGAATCTTCCCTGCCAGAAAATCTCTCAAATCTTTCACTTCCGAAGAAGTTGGTTTGATCAGAGACACTGCAAAATGACCATATATTAAAATCCATGCCATTCAAATACATTAAAAAGCTACATTACAGAATTGTTTGAAACTTACATTTGTGATCAACAGCCAGGCTTGTTTGGTCAGAAGGGTGAAACTCCATTTTTTTTGGAGGAATCTTCTTCAAGAAATCTCCCATTTCCCTCACACGCTTTTCGGGAATATCTCCGAAGTCAGCAGAGATCCGATCTGAGGTAGTCCAATCTGGAAGAGAAGAGATCTCTGGTCCAGTGATGAAGAACCATTTCTCGTGCCAGCCTTTGTTGCTCGAGGGGGTGCTCATCAGGGGCCTCTTCTCGAATTTAGAGTTTGGGCGCGGGGATTGTTTGCTCAGCATCTTAAACCCTTATTCTCGGGACCTACCAGCTGAGAAGAGGGTGAAGAATAGGTCAACAGAGGGGGTAACCCCTAGCTCGTGACAGAAGGCAATGAATGCCAGTATGTGGATATAGGAGTTGGGCACCAGTTGTGCGAAACCCACTCCTATGAACCCTAGGAAGGTAACAATGAAGGCGTGAAGGGGTAAGCGAATCCCCTTTTCTAGGAAGGTAACATGCATGGCGACCCAGCCATCTGGTCGCTGGTACATACGCTCTTCAAGAGCGGGAGCCCTTATAGCATATGATTCCGAAATCCTATAGCGAGTCCGGAGGAAACATATTTCAGATTCAGAGATGGTGGAAGAGATATTAGCATGGGGAAACTGTTCCCCATCCTTAAAGAAATCGGTGGGAGATGGTGGGTTTGCACTCGAACCCTCTTGATTATGGTTTGAATGAGAGGAACTTGAAAGAATCTGGCTTGGATTCACCATTGTTGGGATCTCGAAAGCTGGAGAGAGAATTTCTGAGAAGCAGAAAGAAAGCTCAAAGGTTCTAATTTCAAATCAGTAAGTAAAACTGTCAAAATTGGTGAGGTTTATCTTTTATACTGACGGTTACACAGGAAACGAGGCCGGCGCATTAAATATCAGTAATAATGAAAATTTGAATGGGACGCATTTGGATGACCTTTGGATATCTTATCAGATTGGGCCTAGCTGTTGAGTTTCTAATTATTGGCCCATCCTATTCAAATTCAAATCCTTTATTAGAATGGGCTTATTGCTTTGGGCATCCTGCCATCCCTTGTCCCATTTCACACATTAAAGTGGGTATGCTTTAATTATTTCCTATTTTTGGGCCTTTATTAAATTCTGATATCATGGACCATTTATAGTTTTCCATTAAACATCCTGTTTAACCAAAAAACTAGGGGGTAATGTTGGGTCATGATATTTCTCCTATTTTGGACCGGGTATATTGGGCTCATTTATTAATTAAGCCATTGGGCTCGTTGGGCCCAATCATTATGTTGACTTCATTTAATCCTATAAAGACCGGGTTGGGTCGATGGATTAACCCATTGGGTCACTTAATATCTATTACTTTGACTTGTAATGATGATATAGTATGGCAGTTGACCAAGATACCTGCCATGCATTAATGTAGATGAGATTATAGTCGACCGGCGGTGTGAACAACAGTCAAAAGCAGTGAATAAGCTCCATGCAGTCGACAGAACCCATCAGATCAGGGGGATATGTCAGATGCTAGTAGGTGGCACAATAATCCAGGCAAAGATATTATATCCTACCGAGTAAGTCTTCACAAAGAGGTACGTATTTCAGATATTACACACATCACAAATTAATCATCATTCTCATTACACTAGATTCTATCATCCTCTTGAGTTAACCTTGTGAACAGACATACTTACTCTCACGCCTGAGCTATCCCCCGGCGGTCCGGCCGTCAAGCTTGTGGTGTTGTCGTGTTTACTGTGCAGGATCAGGACGTCTTTCGTGATTAGGACGTGGATAAAGATTTTGGCGTTAACAATCGTTAAGAAGGTACTCAATTAACTTTTGAATAGTTTTATAATTATTTGTTAGTTAAAGTTTTGATTAAACTTCCCAATAACATAAACTTATCTATTCATTAAAATTATTTTATTATCTGTATTACCCACCCTTACTTTTTTGGTTCACATATTACTTTAGGCGGATTTCTCAAAATCTTCACTTGTGGGAGACTATGATATGCTTAAATCAAAGTTGACCTGTCTCTTTTTAGCAATTGAAGTCTTGGCATGATTACTGTCCACAAAACGAGCTGCATGGCCCATCAATGAAGAGGACTAGGATTCTTTTTATTTTAAATAAAATAGAGAATTTTTTTTTTATATTTTTCATTATTATTATCCTTTTTTTTATTATCATATCTCATATTTTTATATATTTTAAAATTTGAATCATAAAATAAAAATTCTCCAATTCACTTGAAAAAGAAATAATCGTAGTTCTCAATAAAAATGTCTTGTTTAGTGTTATCCGTGCTATATACGTATAAAATTCCATGATTTTTGTAATCTTGCTTACCCCGCACCCCACCCCACCCCACCCCACCCCACCCCACCCCACCCCACCCCAAAAGAATCCTGACCATACTAAATTTCTTTATTTCCATCAACCTCAACCATGGCCCAGTATGAAATTTCAATTGAAAATGAATTATTAGTTTTTATTCTTTTTATAAATATTCCTAGGTTTTAATATTTTGAAATATTTTATACGGTAACCAATTTTAGCATTTTTCGAAAATAAATTTCCGCAAAAGAGGTATTAAAAAATATTGATTAGGATCGTCTCAATTATATTTATTCTCTAATGTTCTCTAATAGCATTATTTGCGATGAATTATATCGCTTCGCTAATTGTTTATGACAAATTTTATTTTGTCGTTAATTATTATATATGTGTCGCCGAATGTGTATAAAGAGAAATTTTGCAATGGAGGTAAGGGTATAAACGAGTCGAACCGAAACGAACAGAGAACTACTTGAATTCGACTCGAAATGATAAATTTGTACTCGAATTCAAATTATATTTGAAATTCTTTACTCAAATTCAATTCAACTCGACTCGAATATTTATTACTCGAATTCGATCCGACTCGGATTAAATTCTATTCAAACTACTCGCGAGCTTCAAATTCAAGATCGAATTCGAGTTTCCACATAATAACTAGTTTTATGATAAATATAATTATAAATTAAATTTGTTATTTTGCTTAGAAATGAGAAAATATATTTACTATTACACTTTACAAATATAAAATCACAATTAAAATAAAAAACAAAACAAAATAATAATAGCTGATTATCCTAACTTGATTTAAATTTTATATATTATAAGGAATGTATCGAGTATCTAATCGAATCTATATCAATCGAGTATGTATTGAATTACAATCAAGAATTCGAGTAGTTTGAATCTTAAACAAGTCGAGTATAATTTTGCTCAGATTCTACTCATATATTTATTCGAACTATTTTTGATGCTCATATTTGAATAATATTATTAACGAATTAGAGTTTCGATTATATTTTTTTAAATCGAGTCCGAATTAAGTCTGAATTA
Organism: Panax japonicus; assembly: GCA_020205505.1. Lineage (NCBI taxonomy): Eukaryota > Viridiplantae > Streptophyta > Magnoliopsida > Apiales > Araliaceae > Panax > Panax japonicus. The sequence continues at coordinate 41,472,947 of CM035108.1, read as the reverse complement.
TTTAGGCCGTTTATAGCGTTAAGTAGAGGCTAGGATCTTAGTCCGAAAAATATAGATGGAGGTCATGATCATATATTTTAAACCTATATAATAAGTTGTAAAATCTGAGGCTACTAGCTCGTTCGTATCCAACGTTTTACCCTATTAATGTGAGACTGATATTTGTTTTACATAATTAAAGCAGTTGCATGACAATGAGTACCGTTATCGACAAGGTCTTCTTCCACGTTCCAATTACGTAAGACGCTCTGATCCTGCACAATAAACATAATCAACACCAAAAGCTTGACGGCTTCGACCGTCGGAGGATAGCTCAGGCGTGAGAGTCAGTACAAGCGATCACAAGGCTAACAATAGAGGATAAAATATCTAGTATATTGGGAGAGATAAAAATATCGGTTACCTGTTCTTGTGTGATCCTCTTGCTAACATATACTCACAAGGTCCGGTTTTCTGTGCCATCCACTCTTCACTGACACAATCCCCCACTTCTGGTGATCTCAGCCGACTGCATGCAGCACCTGCCACATGTAAGACCCCGAATTTTTTTATAAATAAAATAGAATTTCCTTTATTTATTATTTTAAAATAGTAAGGGTTTATTTGATTAATGTGGTTAGTTATGGGTAAAATGCATAAATATTTTAAATAAGCAAGTAGTTATAAAATATTCATTGTTGTCGTGGAATATTCTTACTATCGGGAAATATTCGTACGACGACGCAGTCTTGTGTGGGCCCCATAACAGAAAGTGATTGGATGAAAAAAATGACAAGTATAAGTTGTTTATAAATAACGGCGTAGTTGTTACCGTTAATACTGTTGGAATACCCGATGGTTAAAACACAGTAATACGCGTTGTTGCACAGTAGCACACTGTATTGCACCAATTATTGATTTTTACGTAAGAAGGCACTACTCAATAATTGTTACAGTAATTATTGTTCAATATTTTACTTTATTGATTCAATAATTGCTACATTGATATTTTATATTATTGTTATTTCAATAATTGTCATTACACAGTATTTTTTATTATTAGATCAATAATTTATATTATTTGAATCATATTATTAGATAGCATTATTGACAATGTCTAGAAAGTTCTGTTTAAGGAGAGGTTTGGTCACCTAATTGCGCGCCAGTAAGGAGAAATCCTTATTGAAAAGCCCCATCTTTCCTAAGAACGGCCTGGTTGTCAGTATTGTGATTCTGTAATATTATTTGTGAATAATTAATTATTGATTTAATGATAAGGAAAATATTCATTTTATGTGGATATAGATGGAGAAAATTTTTAATGTGACAATTGTTAAAAATTGATATTTTATCTTTTTTGATAAAATAATTCATTTAAATATATTATTATATTTTAATAATATAATAATGGTGATATTTTTATAATGAATGTGGGATATATGGGTATATGAGGAGGAGTAATTTTGTTACTAAAAATATTTAAAACATGTTAAACTTGTCGGCGGACCCCATTTCTTGACTGAAATTTAATTATAGCCTGTAAAATCGTCCGTTTGTGGATTTCGGTCAATTTCTGTTCGGAATTTGAAAATACTTAAACTTACAAAGTTGTAGAGAATGGAATTTCCTATGTAAAAGACATAAGGTTCGAATTTTTTCTGATAAAAGGGCTATTTATTATGAATTATTGAAGTTCCGAACTTCCAGAATAATTAATTTTTGACGTTTTAATTATTTTTTAAAAGAAAAACATTTTTTTCATTTGTGGGCATGTGTTAAATGGCTGAAATCAGATTCTTTTGTGGTGGGCTTGAAAATTTAATAAATAATATTATTATATTAAATTTTCTGCTTTGGTGTTCTAAGTATTTTTTCCTATAAATAGGGTGTTTAGGTTAGAATTGAAAATCACACCAGAAACTGAAGTTTTTTCTCTCTATATTATTGAGCGTATTCTTGTGAGTATTTTCATATCTTGAGTGTTGCTATACGGTGTAAGTTTCCTTCAGCGTTATATTTGATATTCCAGCCAAAAGTACTATTCTTTTGAGGTAAGGGATGTTATATTTTTTTAAAAATGATATTATTTCTTTCAATATCATTATGCCAAAATATTGGTAAGATTTTTCTTGTGAAATTCTTATCTTTTCATGTCGGGGTTACTATTCATGAGTTACTATTCACAAGTACTATTCATGTAGCATGATAATTTTTCTTGTTGAATCTCTACCTTTTAGTGTCAGAGTTACTATTCACGTATACGTCACTATTCACGTATACATCACTATTTACAAATACGGTACTATTCACAGAAAAATAAATTTTCTTTTCTGTGTCCAAGATTGTCTATTATGGTTCTTATCTTTGATTGGATCTATGTTTTGATCTTCATTTTTGAATTCTGCTCCACAATAGTTTATTATGGAATATTTTTGAACTTGGATTATCTAAAGTACGAATCCCTAATATTTATTCTTTTGTCTCACTGGATTCGTTTTCTTTAAAAATATTTTTCATCATCCTCAGTCCTAAATGATGATATAACTGAATATCTTTGGCTTGTAGTGCAAAGATGAATGCTTTTTTGATGAATATCTTTGGCCCGTAGTGCAAAGATGAACATGTGTTGAGATTAACATGACCGATTGATTAATATCTTTGGCCTGTAGTGCAAAGATGACTATTTGATTCAAGATGTATATTGATTGATGTTACAGGGATAGAATATCGATGATGGACTTTTAAATTCATATATGATAGTAAATTTCATTCTCTACTTAACTCTTCTAATGAATTGTTGTTTCCACTGCAGTTGTTAATCTAAAACTTGTTGTCTATTGGATTCTATCAGATTTTTTCTGTTGAAGACTAAGGATAATTTGTTGTACATTATCTTAGTCATAATTGTAGCAGCCTCGAATTCGAGCCCCAAATCACCTCGGATCCGGTATACTATTTCTATTACTATTTGCGGAAGATATAAACATAAGTTGTTTATACAATACATTACACACTATTACCCAAAATCGAGTAACCTTAAATTATTACACATTTCATAAAATATCTATTACACAACCATATTTATCAAACTATTCTATTACTAGATTGCCGCATATATTGCCCCACACTGAACTTGGCTTAACCTTTTCCTGTATACGACGCATTTGCTTTACCTGCAATGTTTTATCATGATATAGCAAGAGTGAGTATGAAAGTTGCCCAGCAAGTTTATATACAATAATATAACGATATATCATGATTGAAGAGTATGAATAATGGCTTGCTATAATTCATCAATATAATTGAGAACTAGCACGAACAAATTATTGACTGAACAAGTATTATACATGAACAAACATTTCTGAACCAACTGGTAATGAAGGTGATCAGCCTTTCATACCTGACTTATACATGCAAGATGTACAGAATACAATTTTTGTGGCAATCAGCAATGATTAACCATAAGCTTGAAGAAACTACTCTTATTAGAGTTAAGTACAAGAAAACTTGCCTGAACCGTGGATTACCGCAACGCAATTAATAACGCTTTACCCCGAAGACCTAATATTAGTAATATAGATCTCCAATATTAGAATAATATCATCACAGTAATATACTGTTATATTTATACACACAGAATAACCTAAACACATTACCACATAATCCTATCAGCCTATACAACACATAAGACTAGGTATCAAGTCAAACTATTGCAGTCTGAGTTGAACCCGATATAATTCTAACATCCCGACGGTCTAGTCGGACTTTTATCGAGTTTAAGTTCTATTAAACTCTGTCTAACCATTTAACCATTAACATCGATAATTTCTAATCAGACAAAACATTTATCCTAGGCTCGTAATAATATTCGGATAATTATTACCATTAATCACCATTGTTCAATCCTTAAAACCGTATTCAAATAAATTAAATACTACTTAATACCTTGATCATTAATATTTATTTAATAATATTGATGAAAATCATTACATAATATTATAATATAATTATAATATCACAAAGTATTTTTAATACTTTAAAATCATAATTATATGATTTTTAAACAATTAAATCCATTATCCGATAATTAATATTAATATTAAAATATTAATATTTTCATGCCAAAATATCAAAAGTTATATCTTATAACTTAAAATACTTTTATAACACTTGAATCATTTTTATATGATTTATAAAACATAAATTCTAATTTTCCATAATTTATTTAATATATCTATTAAATAAACTAATTATCATTAATATTGATTAATTAATGAAATTCATCCCAAAATATTAAAAGTCATCAAAAATAACTTAAAATATTTTCTTATACCATAAAATAATTTTTCATGATTTTTCATGAATTAAAAACTATTTTTAAATATTTTATTTAATATTATAATTAAATAAATAAATACCATTTATATTCCAAAAATATTAAATATTTTCAAAATATACTCAAAATAGTTAAAAACTATTTTTCAGACTTTAAAATAATTTTTTATAATTTATTTTGTATTTTTAATAATTAAAAACTATTTTTTTCTAATTTTAAATCAATTTCCGAAATTTAATATATAAACCGTCGCTAAAGGGTCTTTAGGCGACAGAAGTGTCGCTAAATGTGTTCTTCAGGTGTTCTTGAGCATTCATGTCAGTCGTGAGGATACCTAGTTTGACCGCGATTTAATCCAGGTTCCTTATGATTTCTGGGTCTTCTAAAGTGCTAATGTTGTAGTATAAATGTAATACTACAATTATGAACAAGTTTTATAACCATAACATCACTAACCGACAAGATCCAAGCCTTTAAAAATACTGTCAGAGGCCTGCTGGGTTTTCTGGGTTACCCAGAAACCCAGACAGGTTCGAGTCGTCAGTTTGTGACTCGATTAGCTACATGATCCGATAATGTTTCATGTGATATTAAGGTTCAGATCTATAGTCATTATGTTAAGGTTCATTAATAAAGCAAAACATAAGTCTAACAACAACTTATACACCCGATCCAAGCCGGTCAAAGTACGGGTCCAGCACTGTTCTTCACGATTTCTGGGTTTTCCAGATTTCGTCAAGAACAGTAGGTCAACGGTGGTTTGACCTCGATTTCCTGCTATTTTAGTTATGATCTAAGTGATCTAAAGACTTTAATGTGTAGTCTACATACCAGACTACAACTAATCAACAACAACTTGGCCAAACAATCAAATTACAGCAAGATCAAAAGCTTCAAAAAGCTTGTCAGGCGATATTGGTTTCTGGGTTTTGCCCAGAATTTCATAAAACGTGAATGGTCAACGGGTTTTGACTGCTCATATCTTTCGATCTAAACATGATATAAGGTTAATTCCAGTTTAAGATCCTAGTTCTCATGACATAGAACACATCCAAAACATAACATACACAAAACATATAACACATAACGATCTAGAGGCCCTGACATTCGGCTGTCAGGTCCAAATTTTCCATATTTCCAGATTTCTATAAACATTAAATCCGAGCCTCTAGGTGTTATGGATCCATGATCCAACAACCCAGATCTCTAATTGACACCTTATAACACATATTTGCACAATCAATTGCAACAATAAACAAGGAATCGAAGGATTTCAAAATTTGAGATTTTATACCTTTTGTGCTTGATTTTCGATTTCTGACTTTTGATTCTGATTTTTGGTTTGCTAATTCTTGATCATGGCTTAAATTCTCACTCCCTCTTACTCTAAAATTTCGAAAATAGAGAGAGAGGATGGCTGGGTTGATTTGAGAAAATGTAGCATTTTCTCTCTCTCTAATTATTTATATAATTCTTGATCCAATGTATTTGGCTTGCTAGATGGCTGGATTTGTCAAAGGCTATGCTAGGTTAGCTCTAGGGTTGTTGAACAACTTTGGATTTGCCATGATTTGCAAAGATTTGCAAGTTTCTTCAATTAATACACAAAAGGGACATTTTTGTCCTTTCCATTTTTTTCTAGGATTTTGCATTTGATGAACCCTTAGGGTTTAGGGTTTGGACAATTTAAGGTCTAGAACTTAGCATTTTAGGGTTTAGATTTTAACCATTAACTTGTAATTTACTTTCTAACATTTCCAAATTTCGATTTTCAAAATAGAAAATTAACATTTTTAACTTATAATTAGTATTTACTAGTTATATTAAAATTCCTTAATCATACTTTAAATCTTACTAATTAGGATTAATAATTCCTAATTAAAATTGCTAATTACGCGATTATGGTCAAAATCACGGATTAGGGTTTATAACCCAATAATTAGGGTTTCTAATAGAAAATTTAATTTTCTAATTTAGAAATTAAATATTCGTAATTAGATTAGGGTTTTCTAATTACACAAAAAATTGAAATAATTAGGATTAGGGTTTCCTAATTAACATTGCTAATTTTAGCAATTAAATTCCACCATTGAACAATTAGGGTTTCTGACGGAACAATTAGGGTTCCAATAAATTGAAAATTAGGGTTTGTAAATTAATCAACCTTTACCCTAATTAGTACTTAATCAATACCACATAAGCATTATAATTTTCCGTTATAATCCCAGATTAGGGCTTATCTTTAACAGAATCTGAAACTAGGGTTTTTCAGATCTGGCATTAGGATTTCAAATTTGGAATTAGGGTTTTGAAATCAATTTGTTAAGATTAACCCTAATTAATCTTTTAATTATTTACACTTACGCCATTAAATTCCCGATTTAGGGTTTTCATGCACCGAATTAGGGTTTTGGATTCACGGAACTAAAATTAGGGTTTCCAGAACCAGTTTCTAGGGTTTCTTATTAAACGTTAGGGTTTTCTAACCGAACGCTGTCTTTCTTAATATAAAATTAGGGTTTGCCACAGATGTAAATTATCTGATCAACCCATGACCCTTAACCACATTCTGAACACATCATTAACCATAAACACAGAACATAATCACATAAATCCTTAATCCTGAATAATTCAACTATATCCTTCACCGAATTTTGAAATCCTAAAAATTCAATCCCAATAACATTAAACGCATACACTTATTTTCTGTCTAGGTCTAATATTTGACCTTAAATCAATCATTTGAGATTTTCATAAATTGCCCAAATTTTCGGGTTGTCACAATAATTTTCTTTTACTGGGCTAGTTAAGCTCACCCTTTTCCTTTTTGTTCCATTTTTCTTCTCAGGAGGCGAGAATATAGCGAAAACTAGTCGGGGTGTGGAGTGATGGTTCAAGATAGTTGTTTTAGTAGTCCTCACTATTCTGTAAAAAGGTGTATCAATAATTATAATGAGGACTTTATTTGAGTGTGGATATTGTCTAGAAGACAATATTTGTATTTAAACTCACAGTTTAAGTGTTGTCGTATTTTGCACGATAATTATAATAATAAAGTTGTAGTTGTTTTTGTACCATGTATTTGGCGACTCAGAATAGGTTGGGTGGATTAGACCTATTTTGGGGCCGTCACAGTTGGCATCAGAGTTTAGGGATATGGTCTCTGGCGGAGATTGGAGAATTGAACTAGGAGGAGAGAGACGAGTAAATCATTCGCTTGTATGTCCTACCTAAGCTTATTTGTTGGTTGGTCAGAGTATAGGAATATTATGTGGTATGTTAATTTTTTTAATTAACCCTTGTTTTATGGCAGTATTTATGAATGATATCTGAGAATGTTAACAGTGGAGTAAACGAGACCGTAGAGACACCTTTACTCACTAATCAGGAGAACGTGCAACAAGATGACAATATTCCTCCTGTAAACAACACCACTGATCAGACGATGAACGACTGGATGTTTAGAAGCTTTTTACAGTTCATGCAAAATCAGACGAGGGAGACTCGTGTAAAAAAATATAGGTGGAAATGATAGCAACACGCAGTTTGTCACAGCCAAACAGTTCAAAGAGTTGGGATCACCAGAATTCTGGGGAAAGCCAGATCCGATTAAGGCGGAGACGCGGGTCAAGCAAATTACCAAGATATTCGATGTCTTAGGATGCACGGAGGAACAAAAGGTTCCATTCGCCACTTTTATGTTCCGTAATGAGGCAGATTACTGGTGGGAATCTGTGAAGCGTACCCAGCCTGCCGCACTCAATATGTCTTGGGAAATGTTTCAAAAATTGTTCAATAACAATTACTTTCCTAAAAGTATTCATCATATAAAGGAGGTAGAGTTTATTAGACTAAAACAGAACAACATGACGGTGTCCCACTACGAGGCGAAGTTCGTGGAGTTATCTAAGTTTGCACCTCATTTGGTGGAGAATGAGGAACGTATGACGCGGATGTTTTTGAGAGGTTTAAAATCTGACATACGTCAATATCTCATTTCTCATAAATTTTCTCTATATTCAGATGTTATGAACATGGCTCAATTATTAGATAAAGATAATGAGTCTGTTCAACCCGGCGACCAACAACTCGATGATAATCGTACCGGTGGCAATGACCATCGGGACAATGATAATCATCATGGAGGAAATTATCATGCCAGAAATGGTAACCACTTCGGTGGTAATCATGGCCAAGATAATAGAAGAAATAATTCAAGTGGATTTTTCAAGATGAGTAGATTTAACGATGACGGGAATACATCGGCAGCAGCACCAGAAACAAATTTTAGGGGAGGAGAACGACCGCCAGTTAGATGCTACAAATGCGGAGAGGAGGGACATATAAGTCCAAACTGTTCACAGCCTTCCAAGGTATGTTTTAGTTATGGAAAAGACGGTCACATAGCTCGATTTTTTCCTGTAGCGAAATCAAGTCCAGCAGGGACGGTGGCACCAAAGACGGATACAGACAAAACAAAGTTGGCATTTTCTGGAAGAGCGTTTATCGTTACTGCCCAAAATGCGAGGAACCCGAACGAAGTTATCATGAATTAGTTAATTATAAATTCTTGCGAAGTCTATACCTTATTAAATACCGGTTCTACCCATTCTTTTATTAAATATCGGTTCTACCCATTCTTTTATATCTCTTGCTTGCGCTCAACGTTTAAACTTAACTCCAGAGAAATTGGACTTTGACTTATTTGTGGAGACTCCGTTAGGAGAAACTTTTATTACATCCACTATTTATAAATCTTGTTTGATCCAAGTTGGCACCATCATATTACCTGTTGATCTTATCTCTTTAAAGATACCTGCTTTTGATGTGATTTTAGGGATTGATTGGTTAACTACTCATCATGCTAAAATTGATTGTTTTCGTAAGGTTGTTAGTTTTCATATTCCTAAACAACCTGTTATTCGAATTCAAGCAACCAAACCATTGAAGTCAAACACTTTCATATCAAGCCATAAAGTCATTCGTTTATTGAAAAATGGATGTCAAGTTTTCTTAGCCCATGTCATGGATTTGAACAAAAATATGTCAGATTTGAATGATATCTCTAGTGTTAGTAAATTTCCTGACGTATTTCCTGGAGAATTTCCTGGCCTACTCCCAGAGCATGATATTGAATTTTGTATCGACTTTGAACCCGGTACAAAACCCATTTCTAAAATCTCATATCAAATGGCTCCTATTGAACTTCAGGAGTTAAAAACCCAACTATAGAAGTTGATAACCGAGCCTCTAACTGGTAACTTCCTTTGTGGAATGCACCGATGCCAGACTCTCCGTAAGAGATGCCATATTCGTACGGTAGTAAACTGATAGGTGCCATTGTGACGTGCTATCTAAGATTGGGATATGAGTCACAGTTGAGAGCAACCTAAGTCAATAATTGAAATACGTAGTTTTCTAGGCTTAGTTAGTTATTATCGGAGATTCGTGGAAGGATTTCTTGAATCGCTACTCCATTAACTCAGATGACTCGTAGAGATATAAAATTCGAATGGAGCAAATAATATGGGAAGAGCTTTGAAGAACTCAAGATGACACTCATTTCGGCACATGTTCTGACCATACCTTCCTGAAAAAACGAACGTTGTAGCTGACATGTTGAGTAGAAGATCGTATGCGGGTACGAGTGCGATATTGTCAAAAAACAAAGACCCATTTCGTATAACTTACAAATGATAGAGATATAGTTAAAAACTCTAGGGACCACGTGATGATATACAAGTAGAATCGACTTTTATCGATAGTTAAAACCACTTAAGCTACACACCGGAGCTGATGAATATGAAGAAGGAGGTGCAAGAAGTTGTTATTCCAAAAGCAAGAATCGGCGATGTGAGGAAATCTCAAACCTTCGATTTATTAATCCATTTGAAATCCTCGATCGAATAAGAACTGTGGCCTATAGACTCTCTTTATCGCCAAGTATGTCGCGTGTTCATAACGTTTTTCATGTATCGATGTTACGTGAATATGTGGAAGACCCAAACCACGTTATTAAGTTAGAACAAGATGAAATAGCCGAAGATTTAACGTACGAGGAGGAACCTATCAAGATCTTGGATAGAAAAGAGCATGTCCTACGCACAAAGGTCATACCACAAGTCAAAGTTTTGTGGAGGAACCATGCTATTGAGGAAATGACCTGGGAGTTAGAATTAGAAATGAAAGCGAGGTATCCTCACCTTTCGAAATACCAAGTACGTACGTCAATTTCGAGGACGAAATTTCATAAGGAGGGAAGGTTGTAAGAACCCGAATTTTTTTATAAATAAAATAGAATTTCATTTTTTTATTATTTTGAAATAGTAAGGGTTTATTTGATTAATATGATTAGTTATGGGTAAAATGCACAAATATTTTAAATAAGAAAGTGGTTATAAAATATTCATTGTTATATGAGAATATTCGTTTGGTCGTGGAATATTCTTACTGTCGGGGAATATTCGTACGACGACTCATTCTTGTGTGGGTCCCATAACGGAAAGCGATTGGATGAAGAAAATGATAAGTATAAGTTAGTTATAAATAAAAGCATAGTTGTTACCGTTAATACTGTTAGAATACCCGGTGGTTAAAACACAGTAATACGCGTTATTGCACAGTAGCACACGGTATTGCACCAATTATTGATTCTTACGTAAGAAGGCACTACTCAATAATTGTTACAGTAATTACTGTTCAATATTTTATTTTATTGATACAATAATTGCTACGTTGATATTTTATATTATTGTTGTTTCAATAATTGTCACTACACAGTATTTTTCATTATCAGTCAATAATTTATATTATTTGAATAATATTATTAGATAGCATTATTGATAATGTCTAGAAAGTTCTGTCTAAGGGGAGGTTTGGTCACCTAATTGCACGTCAGTAAGGAGAAATCCTTACTGGAAAGGCCCCTCTTTCCTGGAAACGGCCTGGTTGTCAGTATTGTGATTCTATAATATTATTTGTGAATAATTAATTATTGATTTATATGATAAGAAAAATATTCATTTTATGTGGATATAGATGGAGAAAATTTTTAATGTTACAATTGTTGAAAATTAATATTTTATCTTTTTTTGATAAAATAATTCATTTAAATATATTATTATATTTTAATAATATAATAATGGTGATATTTTTACAATGAATGTGGGATATATGGGTATATGAGGAGGATGAGTATTTTTGTTACTAAAAATATTTAAAACATGTTAAGCATGTCGGCGGAGCCCATTTCTTGACTGAAATTTGATTATAGCCTGTATAATCGTCTGTTTGTGGATTTCGATCATTTTTTGTTTGAAATTTAGAAAAACTTAATCTTACAAAGTTGTAGAGAATGGAATTTTCTATGGAAAAGACATAAGGTTCAATTTTTTTCTGATAAAATGGCTATTTATTATGAATTATTGAAGTTCTGAAGTTCCAGAATAATTGATTTTTGAAGTTTTAATTATTTTTTAAAAGAAAAACGTTTTTTTCATTTGTGGGCATGTGTTAAATGGCTGAAATTAGATTCTTTTGTGGTGGGCTTGAAAATTTAATAACTAATATTATTATATTAAATTTTCTGCTTTGGTGTTCTAAGTATTTTTCTATAAATAGGTGCTTAGGTTAGAATTAAAAATCACACTAGAAACTGAAGTTTTCTCTTTCTATATTATCGAGCGTATTCTTGTGAGTATTTTGATATCTTGAGTGTTGCTATACGGTAAAAATTTTCTTCAGCGTTATATTTGATATTCGAACCAGAAGTACTATTCTTTTGAGGTAAGGGATGTTATATTTTTTAAAAATTATATTATTTCTTTCAATATCATTATGCCGAAATATTGGTAAGATTTTTCCGTTTGTAGATTTCGGTCAATTTCTGTTTGGAATTTGGAAAAACTTAGTCTTACAAAGTTGTAGAGAATAGAATTTTCTATGGAAAAGACATAAGGTTCAAATTTTTTCTGATAAAATGGCTATTTATTATAAATTATTGAAGTTCTGAAGTTCCAGAATAATTGATTTTTGAAGTTTTAATTATTTTTTAAAAGAAAAACGTTTTTTTCATTTGTGGGCATGTGTTAAATGGCTGAAATCAGATTCTTTTGTGGTGGGCTTAAAAATTTAATAAATAATATTATTATATTAAATTTTCTACTTTGGTGTTCTAAGTATTTTTTTATAAATAGGGTGTTTAGGTTGGAATTGAAAATCACACTAGAAACTGAAGTTTTCTCTTTCTATATTATCGAGCGTATTCTTGTGAGTATTTTGATATCTTTGAGTGTTGCTATACGGTGCAAGTTTCTTTCAGCGTTCTATTTGATATTCCAGTCAGAAGTACTATTCTTTTGAGGTAAGGGATGTTATATTTTTTAAAAATGATATTATTTCTTTCAATATCATTATACCGAAATATTGGTAAGATTTTTCTTGTGAAATTCTTATCTTTTCATGTCGGGGTTACTATTCACGAGTTACTATTCACGAGTACTATTCACGAAGCATGATGATTTTTCTTGTAGAATGTCTACCTTTTAGTGTCGGAGTTACTATTCACGTATACGTCACTATTCACGTATACGACACTATTTACAAATACGGCACTATTCACAGAAAAATTAAATTTTCTTTTCTGTGTCCAAGATTGTCTATTATGGTTCCTATCTTTGATTGGATCTATGTTTTGATCTTTATTTTTGAATTCTGCTCCACAATAGTTTATTATTTAGTATTTTTGAACTTGGATTGTCTAAAATACGAATCCCTAATATTTGTTCTTTTGTCTCACTATATTCGTTTTCTTTAAAAATATTTTTCATCACCCTCAGTCCTAAATGATGATATAACTGAATATCTTTGGTCTGTAGTGCAAAGATGAATGATTTTCTGATGAATATCTTTGGTCCGTAGCGCAAAGATGAACAGGTGTTGAGATGAACATGACCGACTGATTAATATCTTTGGCCTGTAGTGCAAAGATGACTATTTGATTCAAGATGTATATTGATTGATGTTACAGGGATAAAATATCGATGATGGACTTTTAAATTCATAGATGATAGTAAATTTCATTCTCTACTTACCTCTTCTAATGAATTGTTGTTTCCGCTGTAGTTGTTGATCTAAAACTTGTTGTCTATTGGATTCTATCAGATTTTTACCTGTTGAAGACTAAGGGTAATTTTTTGTACATTATCTTAGTCATAATATTCTTTACTGGGCTAGTTAAGCTCACCCTTTTCCTTTTTGTTCCATTTTTCTTCCCAGGAGGCCAGAATATAGCGGAAACTAGTCGGGGTGTGGATTGATGGTTCAAGATAGTTGTTTTAGTAGTCCTCACTATTCTGTAAAAAGATGTATCAATAATTGTAATGAGGACTTTATTTGAGTGTGGATATTGTCTAAAAGACAATATTTGTATTTAAACTCATAGTTTAAGTGTTGTCGTATTTTACACGACAATTGTAATAATAAAGTTATTGTTGTTTCTGTACCATGTATTTGGCGACTCAGAATAGCTTGGTTGGATTGGACCTATTTTGGGGCGTCACACCACATCCCATCATTGTTTGCCACAGCCGACCGACTGAATCTCATCCACATTAATGTTTGACAGAGATAACAGTCAACTATTATCTTCTTTCATCATTACCGGTCAAAGATGTAGATATTTAAATATGTAACTTATCCCAACTCATTCGGCCCAATATGTGAGATATCATGGCCCAACATTGCTGATAAGTGGGTTTTATACCTACTTATTGGATATCAATTTACGCGAATTATGCCCATCTCAAGTACATTTCAGTCTGTTTTAGTTGTATTTCATGTTATTTTGCATTGCATGTACTTAAAACTCCTTTTGGTGATAAAGTACAGGAAATGGCCTAATTTGGTGGTGTTGGATGGCAAGAGGCGATTGGACGCATGGTTTGAGGCTGATGGATGCATGACATGAGGATGTAGTGAAGCGGAGGGACTGATAATGAAGGAAGGAAGGAAAAGAATGAACAAGTATCAGTAGCAGCAGCATGACAGAATCAGAAGCAGAACCTGAATTTTCAGACTGCAAACCGCGCGGCCGCGCGACATAATAGCCTTGAGAGCACGCGCCCGCGCGAGCACTCGACTGGACAGAGCATACATACTGCAAGTCTCGCGCCCGCACGAGGAACATACTAGAGGGACGCGCGGCCGCGCACGATGCTGAAGCTGTTTATTTGTTTTATTTTAATTTTTAATTAAAAGGGTTATAATTTGTTTTAAACGATATCTGACTGGTGTCAGAGACACAGAGGGACAACTTTGATGTATTTTTCATCGTAGTAACTAGGGTTTACACGTGAGAGAGATTCTAACGAAGAACGAAGCCTAAACTCCATCTTCTCTAATTCTTCTTGGGATTCTCCATCATTGTGGATTTATAATATTGTTTTTCTGGATTTATATAAGGATTTGAACGCTGATATTGGTTTACAATCTACAATTGAGTTTGATCGTTCTATCTTTTATTTTTCAATTGTTTGCTTGATAATCATGTTTAACTTTGATCCCATAATGGCTTTTGGTTCAGTTATGAACTAAACTCCATTATGGGATTCTAACGGATTTTAATATGTAGTTTAGTTGCATGCTTGATTGCTAGGGCTGTTTTACATAACATATGGAAATTCTATTATGGTTGTTTTACATGTATGAATGCCTGATCACCATTCGTTTCAGTACTTGTATGGAATTGACAATGAACATGCAAGTATGGATTGTAGTCATAATAGCATACGTATATGGGGCTGTTGTATATGGCTTGCGTATTTCGTGAATGAGATAGACATATACTTAGTCACCTTATGATTTAAAATAAGGGCTTGTGCTTAAATTCAGTATGATTGCAATTTCACATAGACATATAGTGATTTTGGTTATATTGATGATTACATGGAGTCTATCATATGTGGATGCTGTGTAAGTAGGTCCTAGTGCATTGAAAATGGCTATGACTCTATTAGTGCTCTTGGTTATTTTCCTGTGGTATGTGAACGATTCTTGCATAATAGTGGTAATTAGATGAAATATTAGATGAAGTTAGGATCCCATTATCTCCATATTTGATTTATTCCATTCTTATTCTTATTTCAGTTATTATTTGTAGATAGAATACTTCACACTTTTGATCTTTAGTTTAAGCATATAGAAATAGTGATTTGATTGATGAATATTAGTTTAAATTGAACAACTTTCTTTGTGGGATACATACTTTACTTACTCTGTATTACTTGTTAACACGTGTATGCTTGCATGAGTTAGAGCTCTTTTGACATGACTGAAAAAGAGGTAACAATTGCCCCCCCAGTCTTTTATTAAACAGACTGTTTAATGAAAGACTAGAAAGGCCCATAATGAAGCTTATCGAGGCTCAATCAATAAATCACATTCAACAAGGTAAATTAAAATCGGAAATCCAATTGAGAGGCCCAACCCGGTTAAAACTTAAGACTTGAATCGGACGCTACCCGTTCAAATTCATCACCATTGATGTAAATTAAATGTGCCGTGTACCGTGAAACCGTTAGTATAAAAAGCAAATTTCCCCAATTTTGACAGTTTTACCTGTCAATTTGAAATTTCAGATGCCTCCTGACATTCTCTTTTTCTCTCGAGCTTTCTTCCCTTCTCTGAAACTCACTAACAATGGCTTCTCAGGATTCCGAGCAAGGTTCGTCCATCCTTGTAACTCCTATCAGCACTGTTCCACCAAATCCAAACCCTACTAAAGAAGCTTCGAGTTCCAATCCCAAAACCACAACTCCTAGTAAGAAGGCACCACCTCCAAAACATCTATCTACCCCTTCTGAATTCTTTAGGAGTAAGGAACATTATTCCCATGCGAATACCCCTTCCACTATTACCAAAATTGAGCTGAGGAGGATTCAGATTCACCATCATATTCCTGACACCCACTTGGTGAGGGCTCCTAGGTTCGATGAGCGAATGTACCAACGGTCGGAAGGTTGGACGACCGTTCCAGTAACTCTTCTTGAGAAGGGGGTCCGATTCCCTATTCATATTTTCCTCATCACCCTTTTAGGGTTTATTGGCGTTGGGTTCGCCCAACTAGTTCTGAACTCCTATATACACATCCTAGCCTTTATCGCATTCTTCCATGAAGTAGGAGTCGAGCCCACTCTCAACTTCTTCTTTACTGTTTACAAAATCGGTCAGTCCCGAGAGAAGGGATTCAAGGCTATAAGCAAACAGTCACCGAAAGTAGGCAAAAAATTTGAAAGACGCTCTCTAGTCCCCACCCCCTCTAGCAACAAGGGAAGGCACAAAGGATGGTTCTTTATCAAGGGACCAGAAATTGCCTCATTGCCAAACTGGGCCATTGATGAAAAAGTCTCTGCTGACTTTGGAGATATCCCTGAAGAACGTGTGGCTGAGATGATAGAACTCTTTGATAACTTCTCGAAGGAGGAGTGGAATTAATTACTTCTCACTAAGCAAGCATGGTTGTACAACCACAAATATAAGTTTTGAACTATTTCATTCGTATAAATATTTGAAATTTTCAAGGATTTAAATTCTGATATGTGATTTTCTGCCTCTTGTAGTATCTTTGATTAAGCCGACATCTTCGGATGTAAGAGACTTGGAAGATTTCCTATCTGGAAAGTCTACGGAAGCTGCCGAACTCCCCCTATTAGATGCTCCACCTGAAGATGACCCAGTCACTGAAACACCTACTGCTGCACCCCAAATCAACGAACCAGAAGCTGATGATCCCATTCCACCAGAAGAATCCCTTCAACCCCGCCGAAAAAAGAGATCCACGCGGAAGCCCAGATCCATTCCACAAAGACAGAACCTGAACCTACCTCAAATCCTGCACCAACCATCAATCGAACACTTACCCGAGGAAACTTACTTGATATGCCTCTAAACGAACGAACTCGAGTCCTTCGTGTCAAGAAGTTAAGAACCAAAATCACTCCCCTGACCACCGATGATCTCCGATTACATTCTGCTTTGGCCAATCTTCCCCCAACAATTCCCGTGGTGATTCAAACTTCTGATGATGATGAACAAGACAAACCCATACCAGAACTATCTCGTAAAAGAAAGCAACCTTCTGACAGTCACCCAAGCTCAACATCTGCCCCCTCACCAGTACGTGAACCCATTCCTGCTCGGTCCCCATCTCCTGAAAACATCTACACCGACCCGTTGCCTACTCCTGAACGAACTGTACCTTCTCATTCGAAACCATCTTCTTCAGAATTTCAAAACGAGGCCATGGTATCACCGACTTTATGGCCTCAATTCAATGCTAATTTTCCCTTCCAACTATTCAATTCGTTCGTTCGAGATACTGATGACCATCGGTTCGGTAATAGTTCCATCATGGATCTAATCGATGAAGGCATGAGTTACCAGGCTAAGGTAAATTCGTTGTTAATCTGTTTATTTGAAATTATGTACGTCTTATTGAAGATTAACTGATTATCTTTAATCATCTATAGGCAAATGCTGTCTTCGGGCGACTTCATCCCAGATATAAAGAAATTGAAGCTGAAGAGGACGCTGCCCGAAGAGAGAACGCCATCCTGAACTCGGCGTTGGCCCGAGAGAGAAGCTTACACGGAGATGTTCTTCATACCAACGAGGGTCTTCGGAAGGAGTTGGCTCAAATAAAAGAAGAGCTAAAAATGACTAAGGC
Source organism: Panax japonicus (assembly GCA_020205505.1). NCBI lineage: Eukaryota > Viridiplantae > Streptophyta > Magnoliopsida > Apiales > Araliaceae > Panax > Panax japonicus. The sequence continues at coordinate 41,454,909 of CM035108.1, read as the reverse complement.
CAGTCAACAAGCTCTAACCGATATGAACGTCGATCTTGTTAACAAGAACGAGGTTCTGAGAACTAAAAATGAAGAGTTTGCTACAGCCAATCTGAGCTTGGCGAGATAAATCGATGAAGTCCAGGCGAAGGCCCGAGTTGATAAAGAAAGACATTTGGTCAGAAGTCGTAAGCTTCAAAGTAAGCTGAAAGCCTTGGAAGAGCTAGGTCTCCCCTTGGCTGAAGAACTTCGTAAACAGATTCAAGCAGAATACCAGGAATCTGATGAGCTAAACGCAGAAATCATTCAGATGTATTCTGAAGGTTTTGAGGTTTGCCGAAGCCGAGGCAATACAAATCTAGTTGTAGCCCAAGTAGACCAAGCTCTTCAAGATTCTTCTGAAGGTGAAGACAATGCTTGATGATGACTTTTCATTTCTTTAACCTATAAGACTTCTGTAAAAATTTCTATCTTTTTGTAAACAGTATTATATCAATGAAATATCAACTTCGTTCCTTATTACTCCTTTATAATCATTTTTTGTCAATACTTTAATATCAATCAACTTGAAAATTTACAAGCTTCTTTTGAACTTAATTTAAACTGTTAATCAAGTAAATCATATAACAGTTAAGTTAAAGAACAACATAAATCAAACTCATCGAACCGAACTCAACGCTTGAACAAAATAAAGTAATGCATACTTATCATTACCGAAGTGTGAGATAGATCGTGTATAAGGTCAATCCAGCCGAACCTCCTTGAACAATTGGAGATTTGTTTACTACATAGGGTATAACAAGTATATAAGGACATTTGTCTACCATGCAGGGTACAACAAATTTATAAGGACCAGCTTCTAAATAGGTTACCATCAAATGGTCAGCGAGTCCACCCAAACCTCCTTACACCGATGAACTTTGTTTACCACTCGGGGTTCTAACAAATTCATAAGGACACACCTGCCGATAAGGCTACCATCGAATGGTCAGTGAGTCCATCCGAACCTCCTTACACCGATGAAGTTTGTTTAGCACTCAGGGTTCTAAAAAATTTATAAGCACACTTGCCGATAAGTCTACCATCGAATGGTCAGCAAGTCCACCCAAACCTCCTTACACCGATGAAGTTTGGACCAATAAAGATAAGATCAATTAATAAAAAATGAATCTTTTATTGATGTTGATCCAAATATTTACAGACTTCCGGGAGACTGACTCGATCTTTACTGAAAATATTTTCGAAGCCTACCAGCATGCCAAGTGTTCTTGATTTCAGACCCATCCAATACTCTTAACCGATAAGTCCCTGACTTCGGTACTTTAATGATTTCATAAGGACCTTCCCAGTTCGGCATTATCTTTCCCAAATTCTGAGGCATAGATGCTTCGACTTCCCTAAGGACAAAATCTCCCACTTCAAATCTTTGAAGTTTTACCCCTTTATTATAGTGTTTAGCTACTCTTCGTTGATAGGCTGCCAACTTTATCAAAGCTACCTCTCTGACTTCTTCCAACAAATCCATGTTGATCTTCAGCCCTTCATCATTGTAGATCTCTTTAAACTAACTCACCCGAAGACTGGTAGATCCGATCTCAATAGGGACTAAGGCATCAGTACCATAAGCTAACCTGAATGGTGAATCTCCCGTAGTAGTCCACGCTGTAGTCTGATATGCCCATAATACACTGAGCAGCTCCTCGGGCCATCTTCCTTTAGCCTCATCCAATCTACGCTTGATCCCATTCAGAAGTGTCCTGTTGGTTACTTCGACTTATCCGTTAGACTGTGGATGAGCTACTTAAGTCTTTCTATGCTGAACCCCCAGCTCCTTCAAAAAGGTCTCGAACTTTGATCCCACAAATTGGCGTCCGTTGTCCGATATCACCACCTTCGAAATGCAGAAATGAAACACTACAAATTCCTTCAGAAACTTCAAACATTCTTGTTCCGCTATCAGTCTTAGTGGCTTTGCTTCTACCCATTTGGTCATATAATCAATGGCAATAATAACAAAACTGACCTGACCCTTAGTTTTCGGCAATGGACCCAGTATATCTAACCACCAGACAGCAAAGGGTATAGGAGATAGAATCGAATATAGCTCTTCTGGTGGATGATGTGGAATAGGACTATTCAATTGGAACTTTGGACACTTCTTCACAAACTCGGTAGCTTCCTTAAAGATGGTAGGCCAGTAAAACCCATGCCGAAGTACTTTGTAGGCTAATGACTTAGCAGTCATATGGTCGCCACAAATACCTTCGTGAATTTCTCGAAGAGCATATTCAGCTTCGGATGGAACCAAACACTTCAACAATGGTGACGAAAAAGCCCTTCGATAAAGATCCCCGTCAATAAGAATAAAATTGGCACTCTTGTACTTGATCTTCTTTGCCAATATCTGATCCGAAGGAAAGACGCCATCTGCCAAATAATCCAGATAAGGAGTCAGCTAACAACTAGAACGCTCAATGCACATTACCGACTCATGCTGGATACTAGGCTGCTGCAGAATCTCCAAGTAAACTGACCCATTAAAGTTGTTAGCATACGTAGTAGCCAGCTTCGACAATGCATCAACAATAGAATTATCATTACTCTTAACACACTGAAACTCATAGAAGAGGAAATACTGAAGTCGATCATTTAATTATGCCAGGTACTTGATCATTCTAGAACCTCGAGCTTCATATTCCCCTGAGACCTGCTTGAAGACTTGCTGAGAGTCACTATAAATGATTAACTTCTGAACTTCAATAGTCTTCTCCAATCGGACTCCAGCCAGCACCGCTTCGTACTCTGTCTCATTGTTTATTGCTCTGAATCCAAACCTAATAGCCTGCTGCACTTTGAATCCCTCCGCACTCGTTAAGATAATCCCTGCTCCACTGACATTCGAAGTAGAAGACCCATCTGCATACAACATCCATAAACTTTGATTGTGCTAAAGTAGTGCAACTGCTCGGTCGGACACTTCAACTTCTGCCAAATCTTCATCAGCTTCTGAGAACGAACACTCCACCATAAATCAGCCAAAGCTTGACCCTTTATAGCAGTTCGGGGATGATATTCAATGAAAAATTGAGATAACTCCATTGTCCAAGCAGCAAACCTCCCCAAAACTTTAGGTTTGCTCATTACCTTCTTCAAAGGCTGATCTGTATAAACCACCAATAGCCGACCTTAAAAATATTTCCTAAGCTTTTGACTAGCTATCATCAAAGCAAAGGCAATTTTTTCAATATTTGGGTATCTGGTTTCAGCATCCCTAAGGACATGACTCACATAATAAATTAGATGCTGCTTTCCCCCCACCTCCTGAACCAATACCGCTCCCACTGTCAATGAACTAGCTGCTAGATATAAGTATAATGGATCAGCAGGAACTGGCTTCACCAGCAAAGGTGTCGATGACAAATACGTTTTTATTCCCTGAAAGGCATCTTCACACTCCGAATTCCACTGGAACGTCATTTTATTCTTCAGTCCTTTCAACATGTCGAAGAACGACAAACATTTTTCTGCCGATTTTGACATGAATCTCCTCAAACCTGCAATCCTCCCCGTTAGATGTTGAAAATATTTAAACGATTGAGGAGTCTTCATATTTAAAATAGCCTAGATCTTCGCTGGATTGGCTTCAATGCCCCTCTGACTAACCAGATAGCTAAGGAATTTCCCTGCACCGAGCCCAAAGGTACACTTGGTGGGATTTAGCCTCAAGTTGTGATGACGGACCGTTTGAAAGAATTCCTCTAAATCATCCAAGTGCTTCTGAACGATCATGCTCTTCACTATCATGTCATCCACATACACCTCCATATTCCTCCCCAACTGCTTCTGGAAGAAGAAGTTCATCATTCTCTGATAGGTGGCCCCAGTATTTATCAAGCCAAACGTCATCTTCTTGTAGGCATACACCAAACGGTGCGTGATGAATGTTATCTTCAGAATGTCCTCTTTGCACATAGAGATCTGGTGATAACCTAAAAAAGAATCCATAAAGCTTAGTAGTGTATACCCCGAAGTTGCATCAATGAGCTGATCGATATGAGGAAGAGGATAGAAGTCCTTCGGTCAAGCTTTGTTCAGGTCTGTATAATCAATGCAAACTTGCCATTTCCCGTTCTGCTTCTGGACTAGCACCACATTAGCCATCCACTCTGGGTAATCTATTTCAAAAATGAAATCTACAGCCCGTAACTTTGCAATCTCATCATCAATAATCCTCTGACATTCTGGTGCAAAGATCCATCTTTTCTGCCGAACTGACTTCTTTGATGAGTCCATGTCGAGCATGTGTTCTGCTATCTTTTGGATCACTCCGGGCATGTCCTTAGGCTCCCATTTGAAAATGTCTTCATAATAGCGAAGAAGTTCAATGAGATTTGTCTGGAGCGGTTCCGGCAGACCTGAACCTATCTTCACTGTTTTGTCTTTCTTGTCAGGAATCAGATCGAACTCCTCCATTTTTCCAGCTGGCATAACCAATGGTTCTGAACTGCTCTCGGTAAAGGGATCAATCTCTATTGCCATAGTCTGCTTCTGCTTGCTGACGCCAACTCCCGAAGCAATCACAGCATTCTGATAATATGGTCTGGCCAAATCCAAATCCCCAACAACCTCTCCCACTCCATGCGCTGTTGGGAATTTGATTTTAAAATGAGGAATAGAAGTCACAGCTTACAGAGCTGTCAGAGTAGGTCTACCCAGTATGGTGTTGTAAGCTGAATCTACATGCACAACATAAAATTTACACATTATTTCTACCTGCCGAGGAGCTGTGCCGAAGATTATTGGTAGTTCAATAGTGCCTGCAACTTTGACTGGATTGTTGCTAAATCCATACAAAGAGCCTCCTGTCCCACTTCCATCTTTTGCCCATCCAGATGCATCCTCTGATAAGCATGGGCATACAAAATATCTACAGAAGACCCGTTATCAATCATCATACGCTTCATATCCACCGAACCCACCTGTGCAGTTATCACCAATGCTCCTTCATGGGGTTCGATGGGCTCCGAAGGATAATCCTCATCAGTAAATGAAATGATCGTGCCTGGATATGGTCTGTCAGCCTTCGGGAGAACACCCACCACAGACATAACTGAGTCCAGATATCCCCTCCTTTCTTCCCTACCAACGTTTCTATCGCCCCACCAGTAATTACTTCAACGACGTGCCTTGGTAGCTAATTTGGAGCAGGTTGCACAGGTGGAACCGGTTGAACCATTTAAACAGTTCGATCATCATTCAGCTGTTCCTGCTGATGATCCCTTCCTACTACATACTGAACCAACATACCGCTTTGAACCTTCCTTTCTACAAAGTCCTTCAGACTGCAGCATTCATTCGTATTGTGACCCGTGGCTTGATGATAGCCACAAAATTTTTGAGTGTTGCCCTGTCCGGGCTTAATGTTGTCAGGAGGTGATTCAAAGTACGACTGATTCCTGATTTGATCTAAAATTACAGCCCTATCCGTATTCAGTTTGGTGTATACCTTATTCACCTTCTGGGTGGGAGCAGGTGGGCGATTTCCTCCTTGACGCCAGTTATTGTTGTACTTCTTTGAACTTCCTTTTGGCCGATCATTATTCCCTCCACCCTTCCTTTGATCGCCATATGCCCTATTGGTATCTGTCTCTTTTAGTCTGTCTGAAGAAGGACGCTTCAAGCTATTCATAGCTTCCTCCACTATAATATAGCCCTCATCTTTATCAAAAGCTTCGGCCAAACTCTTCGGATGGTGAAACATCAGCTTCTTCACTAACTTCTCAGACTTCACCAAATCCAATCCATTCTGAAACAAACCGACAGCCTGAAGATCGTTAAGATTGGTCACCTGGCCAACTGCTTCCCTGAAGAGCTTCACATACTGACCCAGGGACTCATTCAAAAATTGTCAAACTTGAGCTAAAGAACCCGTAGCCTTCCCCCTCCTTCGATTGCTCCCAAAATGGGCATGGAATTTATTACACAGCTCAGACCATGACGAGACTGAATTTGTAGGCAAAGTCCGCATCCACTGTCTCACATCCTTCCTCAATGTTATCACAAATATATGACACTTAGCAGCGTTAGTGAAATCATAGTAATCCATCAGTCTATCGAACGTCTGGCTATGGTCATAAGGATCCCCAAATCCATCGTAACTCTCCATGTGGGGCAACTTCTTGGTGGTATCTGCCTTCTCCTTAAGAATATTCGAAGAAAAAGGAGACACCTTCTTCCCCGGAGTATCCTTCACCTGCTGAACTTCAGCCAACTTCTTTCGAAGCTCTTTCAACTCTTTAACCAGGAACTCTACCCCTTCTGGTTGTGAGGAGACTTCTCTCTCCGAGGATATCCTCTTCTTCTGAGTGGACTGGCCTCTTCCATCAGAACCCCTTTCTCTCGATGGACTTCTCTGGCAGTGAGTCTCCACAAAGCAATGTGCTTTAAGTGGATTCTCAAGAGTATGACTTCTGGATCTGTCTTGGTGTAGATCCCTGTCATCATGCTGAATATACTCAAGATGGAGTGCCTTCTTCTAGGTCTCCGGTGTGTATTCCCTGGACCTACTTCTTCGTTTGCTATCCCCATGAGCTCGAAAACCAATATGGTTAGGTGCCCTTCTCGACACTTCAGGAGTTCGACTTCTTGACCTCTTTCGATCATGAGTTCGGCCTCGAGACACATGACCAGAGTGTTCAGGCTCCTTTCTTTCTCATGGTTGTCCATATTTGGGCTTACTACGACTTTCAGACTGGACATAATTGGATCACTCGTCCCTCAGCTCTGCCATCTGAAGCATCTGCTTAGCTATATCTTCTCTCTACTTCAGAAGAACCTCCAAAGCTTTATTTTCTTCTTCTGCCATCTTCGCCAACTTGACAGCCTTGTTATCTTGACCACTTCGGTGTCGAGTTCTAGGCGGTGTGCCTTCTACCCTCTTTTGACCATGATCACGCTCTTTATCAACAGCAAAGACCAACCTCCTTCTAGCTTCACCATGGGCTCTCAAACGAGAACCCTCCGAATTATGTTTTGAAACCGAGCTCTCATGAGCACTCTTTGAAGGACCCAACCGATCCTTAACAGAAATACGTTGCAAAGATGAACTCACAGCCATCGGCTATCCCTCCGGTGTAACAGTTTTACTCCTCACCATCCTCCGATGTAGAATAACTAAAAGTTTGTGATTGAATATTCAAGAACACTAGAACACAGCCCTCCTTCTAGCGCCAATGTTAACGCCAAGATCTTCTTCCACGTCCCAATCATGTAAGACGCTCTGATCCTGCACAATAAACACGATCAACACCAAAAGCTTGACGGCTTTGACCGTCAGGGGATAGCTCAGGCATGAGAGTCAGTACAGGCGATCACAAGGTTACCAATGGAGGATAAAATATCTAGTGTATTGAGAGAGATAAACATATCAGTTACCTGTTCTTGTGTGATTCTCTTACTAACATATACTCATAAGGTCCGGTTTTCTGTGCCACCCACTCTTCACTGACACAATCCCCCACTTCTGGTGATCTCAGCCGACTGCATGCATCACCTGCCACATCCCATCACTGTTTGCCACCGCCGGCCGACTGAATCCCATCCACATTAATGTTTGACAGAGATATCAGTCAACTGTTATCTTCTTTCATCATTACCGGTCAAAGATGTAGATATTTAAATATGTAATTGGTCGGTTCAACAACTAGGCCCAATACTCTAAAGATCCAACAAGGTTGACCCAACTGACCGAGCCCAACTGAAATTACTCGATAGAGTAACCAAATAACTTGGCCTAACTCATTTGCCCCAATATATGAAATATCATGGCCCAACAAGTACCATCAATGAAGAAGTCTTGCATTATAGTCAAAATTTGTGCTTTATACTCTTGAAACTAGACTTAACAAAATAATTAATTAATTGTTAGGTTAAATTATATTAACTAGAACTAAATGAGTTGGTTAACCATTTTTATTTATTCAGGTTGAATAAAGTTTGGATCCATATTTTTTAAAATAAATATAGTTCTGAATCGGTTAACCATTTTTAACCCATATTTCATTCCTATCTAAATCGAAAAGTTCTTTTCTCAACTCCCAAGATCAATTAGATTCTTCTTATGATTTTGATTTAACATTAATTTTATATTAATTTCACATTTAAATTATTAAATTGTCCTTATATTAATTTTATTATAATATATAGGACGTAAAAGAATTATAAAAAATTATGTTATTTAGTTTTTCTTCAATTCTTTAACGAAAAAAATTAGCCAGAAAAATGGTTAAATTTTCCGTTCATTTTTTATTTTTTTTTATTCATTAAAAAACTAAGTAACGAATGAAATGGACATACACTTTTTCGTTTATTTTAAAATTTAATAATACAAATTTTTTTCACTTTCGGCCGTAAGAATATAAAGATGTTTAGATAAAATATGATAAACTAGCGATAAATTTATTATTTTACTATGTAATGTAGGATCGCAACTTTCAATTTAATTATCAAGAAGTTAATATAGTCAAAACTCAAATCATATATGTATTACAAAGGAAGGTATGTAATCCCAGAAGTTCTCCTACATTCTTAAGATTGAATAATAAAAATAATAAAATATAATTAATAATGTAAAAACAAAAAAAATTAAAAATAACAAAAAATATAATTACAAACAAAGGCACAAATCATTTTTCTTTTAAATAATAAAAATAAAATTATAATTAAAATTGTATTAAAAAGGCAACAACAAAAAAATTGAACCCCCAAAATGGGACGGAGGTGCAATAAATATGGTTTATTACCAATATCTTTTACAAAAAACACTTATGTTAGTTCCCAGTAGGCACATAATAGATCTAGAAAGGGGGTTGAATAGATCCTTTTCAATTTTAAATACTTTTGTCTTTTATTTTGTATTGCTAATGAATTAGCGTATGACAAACATAAGAATCTTTTCAAGCACAGTGGAATAAGTAAAAGATCCCCTTCATTGATATATTCATAATCATACATATATTGTTCTTAGAATTAGTTAAGTGGTAAGCAATTAATAAATTCATAGCAGTTATAGCAGTTAGGTACATAATGTAAATGACAAAAAGTAAATGATGCAAGAGATTTTAAGTGGTTCAGAGACTCAAGCTCCTAATCCACTCTTCTGCTTTAACTAGCAGGAATTTATATAAGGAAGGGCATCACCCTGAATCACTAAGATTCCTTCGAGGCCAGCAGCCTTGGAACTTTAGTTCACTAAGAACTCTTCAAGCCCAGCAGGCTTGGAACTCCTCTAGTTTCCTAGGAACTCTTCAAGCCCAGCATGCTTGGAACTTCATTTAGTCCCTCCGGACAAGGACCCCTCAAGCCCTGGCTTCTTCTTGTTGTTGGTGTTGTTGTTGTCGGTGCTTTGCTGCTAAGTGATAAGTGGATTTTATATCCACGAATTGATGTTCATTTCAAGCTTAATCATTGTTAATTCCTTGCTTTCATGTTCATTTTTACTTGTTTATTATTATTTTTATGTGTAGGATGGTTGGTGTGGCAAGTAAAAAAGAAAGGGAGTCATTTAAAGCAATATTGGATCAAGCATGAAGCTTAGCTAAAGTCAGAATGCAGAAGGCATGCCCGTCGGGGTGGGCCTAATTAAGCCTTACACCTTGAATTTATGAATTGCATGATCAACAGTTCTTTGTGGACTTGTATGAATTCGAGAGAGGAAGTACGAGTCTAGACTTGGTTAATATAGCATATGTTCTTGAATTTTGTGAATGAACAGAATCTTGATGAATCTTAAGGTAAAAATATGATTGACATTTCATGTAATCGGATAGAGAACTTAATCTTAAACATTCTTTAATTATAATTCACATAGAGATATAGTGAGTTAGCTGATTAAGGTGTTTAACTTATTTCTATCTAAATTGTGGATTTAAGTTAATATGGCATTAGTACATCGAGAGGTGGCTAGTGCTACATTCATGTTCTTGATTAACAAACTAGGATAGTAAATTGAACTGGAATAAAGGTGTAAAAATCGGAGTGAAGCTTAGGGTGAAGTCGTAAGCCTAATTCTCCAATATTTGTTTGAAAATTCAGTTTTTAAGAATTGTGATTATTTTGTGATCATATATTCATTGATAGTTTAGTTTTTATAAATTTAATCTTTGTTTTGGATAGTTTAATAAAATTAGGAATAATAGAAAACTGATAATTGTGAAGTTAAATTCTTACTAAGTTTTCTCTGTGGGAACGATACTCTACTTTCACTTTATTACTTGTTGACCACGTATACTTGCGTGTTGTGTGTAATTAGATTTTACCCAATAAGTTTTTGGCGCTGTTGTCGGGGAATAATTTAGTATAGATTTTAATATTTTATGATATCAGTTTAATTAGTCTAGTTTTACTTAAACATTTTTATTTTCGTTTTGTTCCTCTTATTTTAGGTTTTTGAAGTGGTTTATTCAAACTCGATCCAAAAATCCAGACTTGCTTCCTTTTGAGGATGACATTGAGAAACTGTTTCAGAGGTTAAGTAAGTTGATCAAGAAAACAAGAGAAGACTTTGAAAATTCTAAAAAAGAAGAGGCTATGACTGCTGAAGATTATAAAGCGTTGAGAAACTTTGCTACACCCAAGGTGACTGAGCTGTAGTCAAGTATCACCAAGCCTGCGATAGCTGCAAACACGTTTGAAATCAAGCCTGAAATGATTCAAATGATTCAAAATTCGGTTCAGTTTGGGAGTTTAGCAAATGATGGTCCGAATGAACACTTAGTTAGCTTTCTGGAGATTTGTGACACCTTCAGGTACAATGGGGTGTCGAATGATGTGGTGAGACTTCGCTTGTTCCCATTCACCTTACGGGACAAGGCGAAGAGTTGGTTACACTCTCTACCGCCGGGATCGATAACTACTTGGGAAGACCTCACTCAGAAATTTCTTGCAAAGTTCTTCCCACAAGTGAAAACTGCAAAAATGAGGAATGAGATAACGATGTTTGAACAGCAACACAGGGAGTCACTATATGAGGCATGTGAAAGATACAAAGAGTTGCTCAGAAAATGCCCACATCATGGATTGCCTAAGTGGTTGCAGATGAACACATTTTACAATGGATTGAATGGAAATCTCAGAACCATTATTGATGCAGCTTCGGGTGGAGCGTTTATGGCTAAAAGTTATGAGGAGGCTTACGAGTTGATAGAAACTATGGTAGCTAACAACTACCAGTGGCCCATGGCAAGAATGACACAAGCAATGGTAGCTGGAGTGTTAGAAGTAGATGGTGTGACGGCAATACAAGCACAGATTTCAGCACTCACAAAGAAGTTGGATGCTATGTCAGAGGCACGGGCACAACAGGTTGCAGTAATTTATGAATTGTGAGCAGGTGAGCATCCTACAGATTAATGAGCAATTAACCCAGCGTTAGTGCAATTTGTGGGTAGCTATAACAGAATTCCTCAGAATGCTTATAATTAAGGGAATAGGATTCATCCTAACTTTTCGTGGAGTAATAATCAACATCAACAAGCTCCACGGCCATCATATCCCCCAGGATTTAGAATCATCAACAACCAGCTCAACATCAAGAGAGGAAATCAGATTTAGAGGAGTTATTGACAAAGTACATAACAAGCAATGAGGCAGCTATGAAAAATCAAGCAATGGCAATGAAATCGCAAGAGATAGCCATCAAGAATCTAGAGAATCAGATGGGAAAAATTGCATTAGCATTGAACAATAGAACTCAAGGGACTCTACCAAGTGACACCCAAAGAAATCCAAAGGAAAACCATGAACAGTGTCAGGCAATCACCTTGAGAAGTGGATAACATGTAGATGGGAAAGGTGCAAAAAATTCAGCTATATCAGATGACAAAGTTGATGACAACAATGTGGTTGAAGAAAAATAGGGTGAGGATAAGCAAAGTGAGAAAACAAAGTTAAAGGACAAGCCAATTGTGTATCCTCAACTGCCGTTTCAGCAGAGAGTCCAAAAGAAAAAAAGTAGACAAGCAGTTTGTAGAAGCCCTGGAGCAGATGCCAGGCTATGCGAAATTCATGAAAGGGATTTTGTCCAGGAAAAAGAAATTGGAAGATTTCAAGATAGTGGCATTAATAGAGGAATGTAGTGTGGTGTTACAATAAAAGTTGCCACCAAATTTGAAAGATCCAGTGAGTTTCACTATTCCGTGCACGATTGGGAATAAGACATTCAACAAATGTTTGTGTGATTTGGGGCAAGTGTGAACTTTATGCCGTTATCAGTTTATACAGAATTGGGTTTGCCAGCTCCAAAGCCTACGCACATCTCATTACAATTGGCGGATAGGTCAGTCACGTACCCGAGAGGCATTGTAGAGGATATATTGGCAAAGGTTGACAAGTTTATATTTCCCGCGGATTTCATTATTTTGTATTTTGAGGAAGATAAGAACATCCCAATTATCCTAGGGAGACCTTTCTTGGCTATAGGTAGGACGCTCATCGACGTACAAAAAGGTGAATTAACTATGAGAGTCCAAGATCAAGAAGCAAAATTTAATGTTTTCAAGGCCATAAAATGATGAGTTAGATGATCCAAAATTTGTGGACTACTTGCAGATGCTAGACTCCTTGCCATGAATTGGAATATTTAAAACACCCTTTGAACCATTGCACACAGAAGAAAAAGCCACAACAAGGATGAAACCGTCATTGGAGGAGCCACCGACTCTTGAACTTAAGCCACTCCCTAAACACATCAGGTATGCGTATTTAGGCAATTCTAATTCTTTACCTGTTATTATTTCTGCTGCACTTAACGAATTGCAGGAAGAAAAGTTACGAAGAGTGCTTAGGGACCACAAATCGGCTATAAGATGGACAATTACAGATATCAAGGGAATCATCACATCCTTTTGCATGCACAAAATTCTGATGAAAGACGATGCAAAACCTATAGTGGAGCAACAGAGACGGCTTAATCCAATCATGAAAGAAGTAGTGAAAAAGGAAATACTGAAATGGTTGGATACGGGTATCATCTACCCGATTTCAAACAGTAAGTGGGTTAGTCCAGTGCAATGTGTGCCAAAAAAGGGAGGAATGATCGTGGTACAAAATGAAGACAACGAGCTAATTCCGACAAAGACAGTGACTAGTTGGAGGGTTTGCATGGATTACATGAAGTTGAATAAGGCGACCCGCAAAGATCACTTTCATTTTCCCTTTATCGGTCAGATGTTGGACAGATTAACGGAACATGAGTACTACTGCTTATTGGATGGATATTCGGGTTATAATCAGATCGTTATCGCTCCTGAAGATCAAGAGAAGACTACGTTTACATGCCCATACGACACATTCACATTCAGGAGAATGTCATTCGGTTTGTGGAATGCACCCGCTACCTTCCAACGGTGTATGATGGCCATCTTCTCGGACATGGTGGAGAAAAATATTGAAGTCTTCATGGATGACTTCTCTATTTATGGGGATGATTTTGATGCGTGTTTGGAGAATTTAGTAATTGTCCTACAAAGATGCATAGACACGAATTTGTTCCTGAACTGGGAAAAATGCAACTTTATGGTTGAAGAAGGTATAATTTTAGGGCACAAAGTCTTAGCTCAAGGATTAGAGGTTGATAAAGCTAAGCTGGAAACAATTGAAAAGCTTCCTCCACCGAGTTCAGTTAAGGGAATTAGAAGTTTTCTGGGACATGTTTGGTTCTATAGGAGATTCATAAAGGACTTCTCTAAAATTGCAAAACCTTTGTGCAGTTTGTTAGAGAAGGATTCGGTTTTTAAGTTTGATGAGGAGTGTAAAGTGGCATTCGAGCTATTGAAGAAGAAGTTGACTACAGCTCCCGTGATTATCGCACTGGATTGGAATATGCCTTTCGAGCTAATGTGTGATGCGAGCGACTATGCAGTTGGGGCTATTTTGGGTCAACACCGAGAGAAAGTATTTCATTCCATATACTATGCAAGTAAAACACTTACAGAAACTCAAATGAATTACACAACTATGGAAAAAGAATTACTTGTAGTAGTATATGCCTTCAATAAATTCTGGGCTTATTTTATTGGAACAAAGGTGATAGTCTACACGGATCACTCGGCTATTCGGTACTTAATTTCAAAAAAAGATTCTAAGTCACGCCTTATCAGATGGATTCTCCTTTTACAAGAATTTAATTTGGAAATAAAAGATAGAAAGGGGACGGAGAATCAAGCTGCCGATCATTTGTCTAGGCTAGAAAATCAGGTTACAAAGGAGATGGACATGTGTGTAATCAATGAGTCATTCCCGGATGAGCAATTGTTTGGGATAAATACAAAATTTCCATGGTACGCAGAATTCACGAATTATCTAGTGAGAAACATTCTTCCTCCTGATCTTACACGACAACAGAAAAAGAAGTTTCTTCATGACGTCAAATGGTATATGTGGGTGAGCCTTACTTATTCAAACAGTGCGATGACAAGATGATCAGAAGATGTGTGCCCTACAGTGAAGTGAAAAACATACTGCATGAGTGTCATTTGTTTGCATATGGGGCACATTATGGTAGTGAGCGAACAGTGGCAAAAGTGCTTCAAGCTGGGTTTTATTGGCCTATATTGTTCAAGGATGCCCACCATTTTGTTAAAAGTTGTGATAGATGTCAACGGGTGGGTAACATATCGAAAAGGAATTAGATGCCACTTCAAACAATTTTAGAAGTTGAGATTTTCGATGTATGGGGCATAGATTTCATGGGGCCATTTCCATCATCATTCAGTAATCAGTATATATTGCTTGCGGTGGACTATGTCTCAAAGTGGGTTGAAGCAGTAGCACTCCTGACTAACGATGCCAAAGTGGTTCTCAAATTCTTGCAGAAGAACATCTTTACAAGGTTTGACACGCCGAGAGGTATTATAAGTGATGAAGGTAGTCACTTCTACAACAAATCTTTTACAGCTTTATTGGCAAAGTATGGGGTCAACCATAAGGTGGAAACATCATATCATCCCCAAACGAGTGGGCAAGATGAAGTCTCAAATAGGGAGGTGAAGTGAATCTTGGAAAAGGTGGTAAATCCAACTAGAAAGGACTGGTCTCTCAGGTTGGACGATGCACTATGGGCTTACCAAACAGCATACAAAACACCGATTGGTATGTCACCATATCAACTACTATACGGGAAGGCTTGTCACTTACCTGTTGAGTTACAGCACAAAGCCTACTGGTCTATTCAGAAACTGAACTTCGATCAAGCAGCGGTGGGTGAAAAGAGACTATTTCAGCTAAACGAGCTCGATGAATTTTGACTTCAAGCCTACGAGAACTCTAAGCTATACAAAGAAAAGGTTAAGAGATGGCAAGACCAGAAAATCATGCAAAGAATGTTTGAACCGGGGCAATCTGTACTACTTTTCAAATCATAGTTGAGGTTGTTCCCAGGCAAGCTTAAGTCAAGGTGGTCGGGCCCATTCACCATCAAAAGAGTTTTCTCACATGGCACCATTGAACTCTACAGTAGAAACCCATTGGAGACTTTCAAGGTTAATGGTCAACGGTTGAAGCACTATTGGGGTGGCGAGTCCAATTGTGACATCATCGCAATCACATTATCCGACGTACCATAAACAGGAAGTAGTCAGGCTAAACGACTAAAAATCAAGCGCTAATTGGGAGGCAACCCAATCATCTTTTTATTCTTAATATTTTTATCCGTGCTAGTTAGATTATAGTTTAGATTAATAATTAGGAAATAATAATTTCATTATGTAGTTATTTAGTTATATTGTTCTAGATAATCTAATCTCCCATGCTTAATTTAAATTAGATACAATGATACTTATGTTGCATAATGTGCAAGTAATGAAGGTACTAATAGAGGACTTAAGGAGCAAAGAGTAGCATCACGAAAGAAACAATCAGTAAAACAGAGGCCAACTAACAGGAGATATGCCCGCCGGGGCGGGCCCTTAAAGCTTTATACCCCCCGCCGAGGCGGGGGTCTTCAAGTCCAGTTAGTAGGAAGCAAGCCCGCCGAGGCGGGCCTCATAGGCTTATTACCCCCCGTCGGGGCGGGGGTCCCGAATTTGAACTAGCAGTTGGTCTCACCAGTTACACCCCCACTCCTTATATGTGCCCTCTTCTTCTTCTGCAAGTATAACTCCCATCCAATATACCCACTCCTTACACACGATTTGGCAATTATAACTTCATTACTCCATTACATTAACCACTCCCCCACTACTGCACTCCACTACTTCACATCTTATATCTCCATCTCTATAAAACCTCTCCCTCATCACACTAAAGTTTAAATCCTCAGAAGATAGAGATTAAGGTGGACCAAAAATTGGAGATAAACTAAGAGTGAGTTAGTCTTATTGTTAATTCATCATCTTTTATCACCCCAATTGCCATAAAAAATCAATAAGTTTTGGGGGGTTAAACCACTGTGCACGCCAAGTGTTTACTAGTTTGTGTGAACCAATTTGGGGGGATATTATTGTTAAGGCCTCCTCAATTTAATGGCATCTCAACCCACATCAAAATGACAAAGGGGAGAAAGTTCAAGGCCAGCACAACCTATACGGACCTTTGATCGTCGTAAATTCCTAAGTGTCAGCGCCGCCGACCGATATGACTATATGGTGACGAAAGCTCTTACATCGGAGCAGGGGTTGGCACCAGATCCTATCAATGGTGAAATGATGCAACAAATTTATCAGAAAAGGTGGAACAAGTTCAGTGAGGAACCTGAGCCCGCTGTTGTCAATGTGGTCAAAAAGTTTTATGCTAACGCCAAGGACAAAGCTTATGTGCGGGGTCGATTAGTCCCGTTCAGTGTCGATGCCATCAACACCTATTATAAGTTAAGAGTGTCTCGATAGTGCCAATATTCCCACCTACGTGATTTTGATCCTGACTATGAGGCTATACTCAAAGAAATGACTAAGCCGGGAATAACATGGATCAAGGGTCGGAAAGGAGGCACAATTTTTCATAGCAAGGATCTCAGTCGGTATGGTAAAATATGGTATACCTTCTTATGTGTGAAATTGTATCCGTCCCAACACACGTCAGATGTAACCAAAGAGAAGGCACTACTTCTATAAGCGATTGTGCAAGATTTCATCATTGATGTCAGGGCCATAATCTGTTTCTCCATTCGCCGATGCTTACGAGGAAAATTTTCAGGCGGCTTTCCACACCCATCACTCATATGTGGGTTGTGTCGCCAAGCGGGTGTTAGATGGTCCGATCATGAACCCACTCAGGTGTCATTTTAGCTACTCGATTCTAGAATTATTGCACGATATTCGGTGTGGGCCGGGGGCGATACCCATCCTAGAGGCCTAGGCTTTATTTTTCCATCGGCTTCGGAGGACGAAGTTGACACTACAGACACCTCGAAGGATGAGGATGCGACTATGGGAGATCAAGGAACAGAGCAGGTACCAAAGTCTGAGGCAATATCAAGTCCTCAGTTTCTTGCATTTCAACACCAAGTGGATGAGCACAACAAGCAAGCACGACGAGAGATGAGGAGTCTAGCCGCTAGGCAGGATCACATGTTTGAAGCAATGACCCTCTCATTCGCATCATTGAACATGATGCTACAAAGTTTCAATCTTAATGCTCAATTCCCATACCAGCAACCTATGCCAATGCCAAAGTTTCCACCAAGTGACTCGGATGAAGAAGAACAACAACCACCACCACAGACTTAGGCTATTACAGGGAAGTCCTCATATTTTAATTGCTATATCTAAACAATGAGGGCATTGAAATTCTTAAGTTTGGGGGATTTAATTTCATGTTTGCATGCATAATGTCATTAGTTAGGTTGGAATTTGTTATCGCACTTTAGATTTGCATGTTATTTGCATTTATGTAATCATATAGTTGCATAGTAGCTTAGGTGCATACATAGTTTAAGTATTGTTGTTATTTCTGCATTTTGTTATGTTAAGCATATATCTAAAAAAAATTAGTTAAATATTGTTTTTGCATATGTCCAGCAGTGTTGTAGTTCATTTTATTTTGGGCCAATGATGAGATTGAGATTAAGTCGATAAATACAACATTGATTATTATAACCTTGATGTAGCTTTAAATTATGATTCAGATCTTGTGCTTGTTTGAAACTAGTATAAAAGGGTAGCACGTAATAATGTCTGTGTTGACTGATTAGTTTAAATTGATACATAAATAGTTTCTAAAGGATAATGCTAGTGTAAATAAAAGAATGACAAGAATAGGCAGTGAAGACGACAAATTAGATAAGAACCTAAGTTTGGGGGAAAAGGTAGGCTATATAAGCTTCGAAAAAAAAAGAGAAAATAATATCTTGTTGAGTCTTGTAGTGGGTTGAGAAGAAATACTCACCATAAACACGAGCGTGAGATGGAGCGTAAAACGCACTCACTAACCATTTATTGAAAAAAAAAGAATAAATGAAGAAAAGACAGGAAATAAGAGCAAAAAGCCCCCGTCAATGGAAAAAAAGAAAGCATGAATACCCTATTTGGACCCCTAATCTTGGTAAAAGTTTGATTTTAGTTGGAACTTGTCTATTTTTGAAATTTTTGAGTTATTCTGTATGATTCCTAATAAGAAATTGATTATATGTTGAATTTGAATGAGAATCAGTTAACATATATGTGGCTCACACACGCACTATACCAGTGATGACGGTCTAAGATTAGAGGATTGATAAGAAACTATTGAGTAGTTTCGATATGAGGTGTTGAAATGTTAGCTTGATCTTTCCGAGGCCGAATGAATATGTGACGCCCCTAAAATAGGTATACATCACCTATTCGGAGTCGCCAAATACATGGTACAGAATACAAATACAACCTTAAATATACAACATGAGCTGTGAGTTTTAATACAAATATTGTGTTCTAGACAGTATTCAAACTCAAAATAAGTACTCAATACATTTATTATCATACTATTTCATAGAATAGGGAGGACTACTAATGCTATCATCTAGACCATCACTCCGTTCCTCGACTAGTCCCTGCTACATTCTCATTTCCTGAAGAGAACAATGAAAGCAAAAGGGTGAGCTCAACTAGACCAGTAAGAAATATTAGGAATAAGATAATGCAGAATAAATTATCATTAGCCTTCAACAGTGTTAAACTGATACAATATAACAAACATCAAGTTTAACTGCAGTGGAATAAGCAATCCATTAGAAGAGTTAAGTAGAGAATAAAATCTACTATCTTCTATGATTTAAAAGGTTTTTCATCACTTTTATCGCTGAGACTCAGCTCAATAAATAATCCACATCATCCCTGCACTACGGCCAAGGATAATCATTAGTATCACAACCACAAATTATACATGCACTACGGGCCAAGGATATTCGTGTTTTCATCAATGGTCATGATCATGCCAACAACTGTCCAATAATGCACTACGGGCCAATGAGGACTTTTACCACATCATTTATAACATTACAGTCATGATTATATCGAATAATCCCTCGTCATAATCATACCAAGTCCATTTATGCACTACAGGCCACAGATGACTTTCAACATAATATAAACATGAGGATGATGACAATGACATAATAATTCAATAAAACAAGTTCAAGAATAAATTTTATATATTTATAAATTAATTTATCCAGGAACCAATAACGTCCAAATTGTCAACATGGTACTTCTTTGTGGAGTAAAAATTCAAGAATACTTAAAAGAATATTTTCATGAAAAGATACTGGATGAAGCGCAAATATCCAGGATATTCTACTAATTGCATAGAGTATAAAAGTTAAAACTTTAACCAACTAAGTATAATAGAATATATGAAACTGCAAATGTATTTTCGCCCGCCATGCGGTAATACACGTAGATAGATCATTTCCACAAGTTAATAAGGAATGAATACAAATGATCATTCACCATGCAATAATCCACATAGACATGTTATTCCAACAGAGTAAGAAAGAATGGAACCAGGTCATGTGTAATCCACACAGACAGGATATTCCAACAGAATAATAAAGAATGGAACCAGGTCATGCGTAATCCGCACAGACAGGATGTTCCAACAGAATAATAAAGAATGGAATCAGGTTATGCATAATTCGCACAGACAGTATGTTCCAACATAATAATAAAGAATAGAAACAGGTCATGCGTAATCCGCACAGACAGGATGTTCCAACAGAATAATAAAGAATAGAATAACAACAAAATTCACCAGGCATGCGATAGACCGCACAGACAGGTTAATCCAATAGAATAATAAAGAATGGAATAACAGAAGAATTTCACCATATATACGGTACGTTGCATAGACAGGTTATTCCAACATAATAATAAAGAATGGAATAACAACTCTTACGAGTATTGAAAGAAAATAACTCTCTTCATGAATACGAAAGAATAATACCCCTTACTTTAAAAAGAAGAGTATTCCGACGGGTAGGGCGGTGATATACTTGAAGAAAACTTGTACTATTTTCTACGCTCAAAGCTTTCTTAAACTCTAAAGAAATACGCTCAAGATTATAGAAGAAGAATTCTCTGAATTTCTGGTGTGTTTTTCAATTCTAACTAAGCATCCTATTTATAGGAGAATGGAAAGGATACTATGCAATAAAATATACTATATTCTATTTATAATTATATAAGAAAACAAAATTTATAATATATATATAATTTAAAATATAATAAAACAAATAACTTTATAAAAGTATTTTGTTTTATATAAAATGATTTTACTATGCAAATACTATACAAGCACTATACAAATACTATGCATAATAAAATATAATATATTCTATTTATAATCAAATAAAACAAAACTTTATAAAAAGTATTCTGTTTTTTATAAAAAGTTTTCTGTTTTATTACATTTATAATAATAATAAAACATAATTTATATAATATATATATATATATATAAACTTCCGTAACTTCCTAGATCGCCCACATTTTTCTTTCGTGGGCCCCACATGTGGGCCCACCTTTTAAGAAATTTCTACCGATTATTTTGAAAAATAGGTAAATGGGGGTCCATAAAATAAGCAAAACTTCATAAAAATCACCTTTTTAATTTTAACAACATTTATCACCTTTATTATAATTCATAATATTAATCGACCAGGTCGTTCCTAGGAAATAGAGGGCTTTCCAATAACGATTTCTCCCTATTGACGTGCAATTAGTTGACCAAACCTCTCCTTGACAGAACTTCTAGACATCGTTAATATTGCAAATAATAATATTAATAACTTTTTTGTCTCAATTATTGATTTAATAATATATAAAATATTGACACTAATTGAATCAAATAACGTGACATACTATGAAGCAATTACTTTAGCAATAATTGAACAAAACTAAGTGACTTCTCACATAAGCATCAATAATCAATATCGTGTGCTACTATGCAACCACGCGTATTACTGTACTTTTAACACCGGGTGTTTCAACAGTTAACGGTAAAACTTTCGCGGTTATTTTCATAAAATATTTTTGTCGGTTTCTCAATCCAACAATAATTCTGTTGTGGGGTCCACCAATGATTGTGTCGTTGTACGAATATTCCCTGTTAAAACGAATATTCCCCGACCAATCGAATAGTATATAACAACTTGCGTACTTTGCAAAATTTATAAATATTACCCACAACTATAACATTATATCAAATTCACTCCATAATATTCAAAAATGATATTTATAGAAAAATCATCTTTATTCATAAAAGTTGGGGTCTTACAACCTCCCCTTCTTATGAAATTTTACCCTCAAAATTAGGGTACGTACCTGGTATGTCGAAGAGATAAGGATACTTTGATTTCTTTTAAGATTCTAACTCCCAGGTTATTTCCTCAACAACTTGGTTCCTCCACAAAACTTTGACTTGAGGTATAACCTTAGAGCGTAGCACATGTTCCTTCTTATCCAAGATTTTAACAGGTACCTCTTCATACGTTAAATCTTCCGCTATTTCATCCGGTTCTAACTCAATAATGTGGTTCGGGTCTTCCACATATTTACTTAACATGGATATGTGAAAAACGTTATGAACACGAGACATACTTGGCGGTAAAGCGAGTCTATAGGCCACAGTTCCTACTCGATCGAGGATTAAAAATGGGCCAATGAATCGAGGATTGAGTTTTCCTCTCTTTCCAAATCTCGTAACTCCTTTCCATGGAGCAACACGTAACAACACATGATCTTCAATATCGAATTCCATGTCCTTTCGATGAAGATCTGCATAACTCTTTTGTCGTTCTTGTGAGGTTTTTATACGTTATCGGATCGTTTGAATCTTTTTCGTAGTCATACGTACCTACTCCGGTCCCAACAACGTTGCTTCACCCACCTCATCCCAGCATACTGGAGAATGACACTTTCTTCTATACAACGCCTCAAATGGAGCCATGGCAATACTTGCTTGATAACTGTTGTTGTAAGAAAACTCCACCAATGGTAAGAACTTATCCCAACTTCCCTTGAAGTCAAGAACACAGAGTCTTAATAAATCTTCTAGAGTTTGAATAATCCTCTTTGATTGTTCGTCTGTCTGAGGATGATATGTCGAACTAAATCGTAAATTTGTGCCCATAGCTTTTTATAAACTAACCCAAAATTGTGAAGTGAATCTTGGGTCTCGATCAGAAATTATGAATACCGGCATACCATGCAGTCTTACAATCTCGTTTATGTACATACGAGCAATACGTTCAAGTGTATAAGTTTCTCGTATTGGTAAGAAATGAGCAGACTTGGTCAATCAATCAACAATGACCTAAATTGCATCTATGCCTTGAGAAACCTTGGGAAGACCAGTAACAAAATCCATGGTAATGTGCTCCCACTTCCATTCTGGAATTTTAAGTGGTTGCAATGGACCTTTTGGTACTTGATGCTCCGCCTTGACTTGTTGACAAGTTAGACACCTTGAGATAAACAACGTTATCTCTCTCTTCATATTGCTCCACCAAAATGTATGACGAAGATCACGATACATTTTGGTACTCCTAGGATGGATTGCAAATGTCATGTTGTGCGCCTCCATCATGATTTTATACTTTAAATCAGGGTCGTTAGGAACACAAAGTCTGGAGTTGACTCAAAGTATTCCTTCTTCATCGATTCTTGCTTCCGGCATAGCACCTTCTTGCACTTTCTTCCTCATACGCATCAGCTCCAAGTCTATAACTTGAGCAGCTTTAACTTTTTCAATTAAAGTCGGTTCTACTCGTATATTTGTCATCATCATATGGGTCCCTGGAGTCTTTAACTCTATTTCCATCCTTTGCAAGTCACACAAAATTGGCCTTTGCATTGACAATATCACACTCGTTCCCGCATATGATCTTTTACTTAATGCGTTAGCTACCACGCTCGCTTTTCCAGGATGGTATTGGATGGTATGATCATAATGTTTCAACAGTTCAAGCCAACGTCGTCGTCGCATGTTGAGTTCCTTTTGAGTGAAGAAATATTTGAGGCTTTTATGATCCGTAAAGATCTCCACTTTCTCCCCATACAAGTAATGCCTCCAAATTTTAAGTGTGAAGAAAACAACTGCCAACTCTAGATCATGAGTATGATAATTCCTTTCATATTCTTTGAGTTGCTGAGAGGCATAGGCTATGACTTTCCCATGTTGCATGAGAACACATCCTAACCCTTTGCCTGAAGCATCACTATAGATGACAAATCCCTCCGAGCCAGAAGGTCTTGTCAGAACAGGTGCTGAAATGAGTCTCCTCTTGAGTTCTTGAAAACTCTTCTCACATTCCTCGCTCCAACTGAATTTTGTATCTTTTCGAGTCAGCTGAGTTAGTGGAGTAGCGATTCGAGAAAATCCTTCCACAAATCTCCGATAATACCCAGCTAAACAGAGAAAGCTACGTACTTCGGTCACTGATTTCGGTTGCTCCCAGCTTTGAATTGCTTCAATCTTTGCCGGGTCAGCAGATATTCCATTACTTGGTACTACGTGCCCAAGGAATGCTAC
This sequence comes from Panax japonicus, assembly GCA_020205505.1. Taxonomy (NCBI): domain Eukaryota; kingdom Viridiplantae; phylum Streptophyta; class Magnoliopsida; order Apiales; family Araliaceae; genus Panax; species Panax japonicus. The sequence continues at coordinate 41,430,933 of CM035108.1, read as the reverse complement.
TTCCTCAAGCCAGAACTCGCATTTCTTCAACTTGGCATAAAGCTTGTTTTCACGAAGCTTTTGGAGTATCAGCCTCAAGTGTTGCTTATGATCTTCACGGCTTTTGGAATATATGAGGATGTCATTAATAAAGAAAACCACAAAGTGATCCAAATATTCCTTGAATACTTGGTTCATCATATCCATGAAGGCAGCATGAGCATTAGTCAATCCAAAAGACATGACTAGGAATTCATAATGCCCGTACCGAGTTCTGAAAGCCGTCTTTGGAATGTCATCGGTTCTAATCTTCAATTGGTGATATCTGGAACGAAGATCAATCTTTGAAAAGAATTTGGCGCCTTGCAACTGGTCAAACAGGTCATTAATGTGAGGCAATGGATATCTATTTTTGATAGTGACATGGTTCAACTCCTGATAATTAATACAAAGTCGCATACTCCCATCTTTCTTCTTCACGAATAGAACAAGAGCACCCCAAGGAGACGTACTAGGACGAATGAAATCGATGTCTAACAATTCCTGGAGTTGGGTCTTTAACTCCTGAAGTTCAATAGGAGCCATTCGATATGGGGCTTTGGAAATGGGTTTTGTATCGGGTTCAAGGTCGATACAAAACTCAATTTCATGCTCTGGGGGTAGGCCAAGAAGTTCTTCAGGAAATACGTCAGGAAATTTATTAACAATAGAAATATCATTCAAAACTGAAGTATTTTTGTTTAGATCCGTGACATGAGCTAAAGAAAGCTTGACATCTGTTTTTTAATAAACGAATAACTTTATGGCTTGAGATGAAATTGATTGATTTTAATGGTTTGGATGCTTGAATTCACATAATAGGTTGGTTAGGAATATGAAAGCTAACAACCTTACGAAAACAATCAATTTTTACATGATGAGTAGTTAACCAATCAATCCCTAGAATCACATCAAATGCAAGTATTTTTAAAGAAATAAGATCAAAAGGTAACGTGCGGTTGCCGATTTAAACTAAACAAGACTTATAAACAGTCGATGTAATTAAGGTTTCTCCCAACGGAGTTTCAACAGATAAGTCAAAGTCTAATTTCTCCGGAGTAAAATTTAAACGTTGAGTGCAAGTAGAAGAAATAAAAGAATGGGTAGAACCAGTATTAAATAAGGTATAGACTTCGCTAGAGTTTATGATAAGTTTACCCGTGATGACCTCGTTCGGGTTCCTTTCTTTATGGGAGGTCATAACAAACGCTCTCCCTTGAACTATCGTCTTTGACTTTTCTGGGACGGCCTTTGGTGCCTCCATCCCAGCTGAACTTGCCTTCCCTGAACGATAAAATTGAGCTAGGTGACCTTCTCTTCCACAATTGTAACACGTTTTGGACTGCTGCGCACCGTTTGGACTGATATGTCCCTCCCCTCCGTATTTGAAGCATATGATAGGTGGTCATTCTCCTTCCTTAACAACGGGTGCTGATGTTGATGTCTTTTCATCATTGTTAAATTTCCTCTTCTTGAAATGTCCATTCTTATGATTTTGGCCATGATTACCACCGAAGTGGTTACCATTTCTGGCATGTTGATTCCCTCCACGCTTATTGTCACCACTTCGATGACTGCTATCACTGGTATTATCATTTTGCCGACTGCTCTCTTTTGGTTGGGTTGACTCATTATCGCGCTCCAATAACTGAGCCCTATTAACAACATCTGAATACAAACATAGTTTATGAGAGATAAGATATTGTTGTATATCGGGTTTCAAACCTCTTAGAAACATTCGCGTCATTCTCTTCTCATTATCAACCAAATGGGATGCAAACCGGGACAACTCGGCAAACTTGGCTTTGTACTGCGACACAGTCATGTTGTTTTGCTCCAGCTTGATGAACTCTACCTCTTTTATGTGACGAATACTTTCAGGAAAGTACTTGTCATTGAACAATTCTTGAAACTTCTCCCAAGTCATCTTCAGTGTGGTAGGTTGAGTACGCTTTACAGATTCACTCCAGTGATCTGCCTCTACTCGCAACATGAAGGTAACAAAGGGAACCTTTTACTCCTTGGAACATCCCAAGACATCAAATATCTTGCAGATCTGCTTTATCCATGTCTCCGCCTTAAGTGGTTTTGGCTCTCCAAAAAACTCCGATGGTCCTTGTTCCTTGAACTGTTTGGCGGTGACCGTCCGAGAGTTGCCAGTGTTTCCACCTGCATTTTGGACAGGAGCCGCTCTTGCCTGATTTTGCATGAATTGCATAAAGCCTTTGAACATTCCATCGTTCATCATTTGGTCAGTGTTGTTGTTTTTATGAGAATTGTCGCCTTCCTGATGCACATTATCCTGATTATTGATCTGTGGAGACTCAACGGTCTCCTGTGCTCCATTGCTATTTTCAACATTCTTGGATGTTATTTTCAAATACTGCCACAAAACAAGGGATAATTAATATATTACATATTACCCATATACTCTGACCGACAAATTAAATACCAAATAAACTTAGGTAGGTCATACTAGCGAAGGAATTCCCCGTCTCTACCCTCCTAGTTCTTATCTCACATCTTAGCCAGGAATCATATCCCTAAGCTTTGATACCAACTGTGATGCCCCCAAAATAGGTATATATCACATATTCTGAGTCGCCAAATACATGGTACATAATACAAATACAACCTTAAATATACAACATGAGCTGTGAGTTTTAATACAAATATTGTCTTCTAGACAATATTCAAACTCAAAATAAGTCCTCAATACATTTATTATCACACTATTTCATAGAATAGGGAGGACTACTAATGTTATCATCTGGACCATCACTCCGTTCCCCGACTAGTCCCTGCTACATTCTCATTTCCTGAAGAGAACAATGAAAGCAAAAGGGTGAGCTCAATTAGACCAGTAAGAAATATTAGAACTAAGATAATGCAGAATAAATTATCGTTAGCCTTAAACAGTGTTAAACTGATACAATATAACAAACATCAAGTTTAACTGCAGCGGAATAAGCAATCCATTAGAAGAGTTAAGTTGAGAATAAAATCTACTATCTTCTATGATTTAAAAGGTTTTTAATCACTTTTATCGCTGAGACTTAGCTCAATAAATAATCCATATCATCCATGCACTACGGCCAAGGATAATCATTAGTATCACAACCACAAATTATACATGCACTACGGGCCAAGGATATTCGTGTTTTCATCAATGGTCATGATCATGCCAACAACTGTCCATCAATGCACTACGGGCCAATGAGGACTTTTAACACATCATTTGTAACATTACAGTCATGATTATACCGAATAATCCCTGATCATAATCATACCAAGTCCATCTATGCACTACAGGCCACAGATGACTTTCAACATAATATAAACATGAGGATGATGGCAATACCATAATAATTCAATAAAACAAGTTTAAGAATAAATTTTAAAGATTTATAAATTAATTTATCCAGGAACCAATAACGTCCAAATTGTCAACATGATACTGCTTTGTGGAGTAAAAATTCAAGAATGCTCAAAAATAATTTCATGAAAAGATACTGGATGAAGCGCAAATATCCTGGATATTCTACTAATTTTATGGAGTATAGAAGCCAAAACTTTAACCAACTGAGTATAATAAAATATATGAAACTACAAATGGATTTTCGCCCGCCATGCGGTAATACACGTAGACATTTCATTTCCACAAGTTAATAAGGAATGAACACAAAGGATCATTCACCATGCATGCGGTAATCCACATAGACAAGTTATTCCAATAGAGTAACAAAGAATAGAACCAGGTCATGCGTAATCCGCACAAACAGGATATTCCAACAGAATAATAAAGAATGAAACCAGGTCATGCGTAATCCGCACAGACAGGATGATCCAACAGAATAATAAAGAATGGAATAACGACAGAATTCACCAGGCATGCGATAGACCGCACAAACAAGTTATTCTAACAGAATAATAAAGAATGAAATAATAGAAGAATTTCACCATGTATGCAGTACTTTGCATAGACATGTTATTCCAACATAACAATAAAGAATGGAATAACAACCCTTACGAGTATTGAAAGAAAATAACTCTCTTCATGAATACAAAAGAATAATACCCCTTACCTTAAAAAGAAGAGTATTCCAACGGGTAGGGCGGGGATATACTTGAAGAAAAATTGCACTATTTTTAACGATCAAAGCTTTCTTAAACTCTAAAGAAATACGCTCAAGATTATAGAAGAAGAATTCTCTGAATTTCTGGTGTGTTTTTCAATTCTAACTAAGCATCTTATTTATAGGAGACTGGAAAGAATACTATACAATAAAATATAATATATTCTACTTATAATTATATAATAAAACAAAATTTATAATATATATATATATATAATTTAAAATCTAATAAAATAAATAACTTTATAAAAGTATTCTATTTTATATAAAAAGATTTTACTATACAAATACTATGCAGGCACTATGCAAATATTGTGCATAATAAAATATAATATATTCTATTTATAATCAAATAAAACAAAATTTTATAAAAAGTATTCTATTTTATATAAAAAGTTTTCTGTTTTATTACATTTATAATAGTAATAAAACAAAATTAATATAATATATATATATATATATATATATATAAACTTCCGTGACTTCCCAGATTCACCCCCCCCCCCATTTTTCTTTCGTGGGCCCCACATGTGGGCCCACCTTTTAAGAAATTTCTATCGGTTATTTTGAAAAATGGATAAATGGGGGTCCATAAAATAAGCAAAACTTCATAAAAATCACCTTAATAACTTTAACAACATTTATCACCTTTATTATAATTCACAATATTAATCGACCAGGTTGTTCCCAAGAAAGAGGGGGCTTTCCAATAAGGATTTCTCCCTATTGACGCACAATTAGGTGACCAAACCTCTCCTTGACAGAACTTCTAGACATCGTTAATATTGTAAATAATAATATTAATAACTTTGTCGTCTCAATTATTAATTTAATAATATATAAAATATTGATAATAATTGAATCAAATAACGTGAGATACTATGCAACAATTACTGTAGCAATAATTGAACAAAACTGAGTGACTTCTCACGTAAGTATCAATAATCAATACCGTGTGCTACTATACAACCACACGTATTACTGTACTTTTAACACCGAGTGTTTCAACAATTAACGATAAAATTTCCGTTGTTATTTTCATAAAATATTTTTGTCGTTTTTTCAATTCGACAATAATTCCGTTGTGGGGTCCACCAATGATTGTGCCGTTGTACGAACATTCCCTGTTAAAACGAATATTCCCCGACCAATCGAATATTATATAACAACTTGCGTACTTTGTAAAATTTATAAATATTACCCACAACTATAACATTATATCAAATTTATTCCATAATATTCAAAAATGATATTTATAGAAAAATCATCTTTATTCATAAAAGTTGGGGTCTTACAGAATAAATTTGATTCTGTTATACTGTTGGATTCATAGACATATAGTTAGATACATTACATCTCATTGCATTACATAGCATGTAGTTTATTTTGTGCTCGAGGACTAGCATGTTTTGTGCTCAAGGACTAGCACGATTTAAGTTTGGGGAATTTTGATAAGTGGATTTTATATCCACGAATCGATGTTCATTTCAAGCTTAATCATTGTTAATTCCTTGCTTTCATGTTCATTTTTACTTGTTTATTGTTATTTTTGTATAGGATGGTTGGTGTGGCAAGTAACAAAGAAAGGGAGTCATTTGAAGCAATATTGGATCAAGTATGAAGCTTAGCTAAAGTCAGAATGTAGAAGGTATGCCCGCTGGGGCGGGCCTAATTAAGCCTTACACCCCCGCCGAGGCTGAGGGTCTTCAAGATTGTTTAGCAGTAGCCTAGCTCGCCGGGGCGGACCATTTTCATGTATACACCCCCGCAGGGGTGGGGGGTGCCGGATCCTGACACTCATAGCTTGTTTCAAACTCTGCTGGAATGAGGATTTTAAGCACTTGGGTAGCGCTCAGACTCTAATTGACATGGGACTTCAACCAAAACTTGTGTGTTGGATTTATATTGAGCAACAAACAACAAAATCAAAGACATATAAGGCAATTGACAGAGATTAATTACAGATTTTCATAGTGATCATTGGAGTAAAGATTTTGAAGAACGTTCATAGCAATTGCGGATTAAGGCTAACGTGAAGGGTGTTCTGCATTATTCTTCTTAGTCTTATGTTTGTAATTGAAAAGATGTCATCTTTAATTTATTCAGTTATTAATTCATTGATGATGAACTAATTTACTTTTTAGGCTTATAACGGATCTTTAAGTGAAACGATAGTTTTGTAACTTTGATTTCCAGTTTAATAAGCTATTATCCACTTTATCTATATTAACTTGAGCTTGAATTTATGAATTGCCTGATCAACAGTTCTTTGTAAACTTGTATAAATTCGAGAGAGGAAGTACGAGTCTAGACTTAGTTAATATAGCATGTGTTCTTGAATTTTGTGAATGAACAGAATCTTAATGCATGTTAAGGTAGAGATATGCTTGACATCGCATGTAATCGGATAGAGAACTTAATCTTAAACCTTCTTTAATTATAATTCACATAGATATATAGTGAGTTAGTTGATTAAGGTGTTTAACTTGTTTCTATCTAAATTGTGGATTTAAGTTAATATGGTATTAGTACATCAAAGTGAAGCTTAGGGTGAAGTCGTAAGCCTAATTCTCCAATATTTGTTTAAAAATTCAGTTTTTAAGAATTGTGATTGTTTTGTGATCATATATTCATTGATAGTTTAGTTTTTATAATTTTAATCATTGTTTTGGATAGTTTAATAAAATTAAGATTAATAAGAAACTGATAATTGTGAAGTAAAATTCTTACTAAGTTTTCTGTGTGGGAACGATACTCTACTTTCACTTTATTACTTATTGACCACGTATACTTGCGTGTTGTGCATAATTAGATTTTACCCAACACTAAGATGTCTTTAAGTTTGAACATCTTCTGTACTTATCAGCTTGGCGTGGTCCTCTTTGCATTTTTTTTTTGAGACTGGACCACATCTTCTTTGATGCAGCTGATTTTCACTCTTTTCTGCTCATCTTCATCTGATGTCAGCTTTGCACCATCACCATTTGGGTTTGCTAAGTGTTTGAGCTTTTGGTAGTTTTCGTCTGGCACTTAGAAATCCCTGAACCCTTCTTGAAAGATTGAAGACATGGTTCTGCATATGTTCTGGTTCATCTTTTGGTTCATGCTGATTCATAGAGTGGCTCTCTTGATCTTCTTCGTACTCTTTCACTTTTCTGAATGCTATCTTCTTGGCCTTCTCGGCTCTCAACTTAGCTGCCATTTTCAGTGGCATTCTCATCTTTGTTGAGTGAAACTTTAGTTCGTTCAATTCATTCTTTAAAGCTGTTTCACTTCCACCTTTGTAGTCTCACTGTCACTAAGACTTGTTCTGATTAACTCTGGTGGAACTCGTAGAGTCAACACTATAGCATTCTAACAACTCAACGATTCTGTAACTTCAGCAACTCTTGATTCTTGAAGCTTTGGCTTCTATATACTCCTTCCCAATCTTCCCGTTGGAATATAACCGTTGAAAGGTTTTTGAATTGCTTCGCAGCTCTCGAGTTATTTGATATAGACTGCAGATGTGACATGACATCCCCTTTTTCATCTTTCTGACACTGCAGTCTACTTTTTCACCTACCCCATCAGAGATGTCACTTTGATGTCTCGGGCAGGTAGTCATCTTTATTTCTTCTTTCTGATTTTTCGGTTAAAACGTTAGGATCTGTCCTTTTGCATCGATGCTCTCAACTAGCAATGTTCGAATATCAGTCTTCAGATTGAACCATTGTCAATTCTTCAATCTTCAGATGATCGAACTCTATGATTCCGATATATATGTCCTTGGACCTAATCATAGTGTCTTGTTGAATGTTGTTCATTGACTGGTTGAGACAACACTACGATCCTGAAGAGTTTTCATTGGATCTTCAATGTAGAACACTTCTTTCTCCATTTATGCAGTGCTTCAACACTTCTGTTTGCCTTTGACTGATCTTAGGAACTGATAGCTTGACTCCTTGTTCTGGTTTCTTCTGAATAACAGGACACCTCAGATTTGTGGCATGCCCAGCTCGTTTTATCCTTGTGATCTCCCGTTCAATTATCTTCAATGGACTGACCTATGCTTAATCACTTTAGCCTTGTTCTTCAGAAGCTGGTCAATATCTCCGTGTAAACTATATAAGTTATTATATGGTTCATTTTTCTACTTATCTTGTATATTCCATAAATTAATATGTTCTTATTTTGGGTGACTAATGTTGTTTTGTATGAGTCAGTTTATGTAAATTCTAGTATTCTGGTTACAAAAGAATTATAAATATGTTTCAATATTTAAACAATATTCATAGAATTATACTATAGTGTATTTTGGATTCCAAACTTTCTATTAGCAGATTAATAATAATTTTGAAAAATTATTTAAATATGGAAGGGTATAAAATTTTATTAGTATAGTTTTTAGCATTTTATTATTTATATTAATAATTTTTATATCATATTATTACTTAATTAATTTAATTGTGACGGTCACAATTTTATTTTTTATATCAAATAGAGTATGATTTTTGTGGATCCGGTTAGCATGAAGTTTATTTTTGATAAATTGATCAAATGACTAATAGAATGCTAACACACATAAAGTCTCGCCTGCATGTCAGCCCTCTATTGGCCAATTAACCAACTTACCTAAAATGAACTTCATCCTAACCACTTTCAATTTTTATAATTTTGCTTCCCCCCCAAAAAAAAAATCAAAAAAAAAAGAATCATCACCTTAGAATAAGGAATTATCTTGACTTTTGTGATTGATTCCTATGGAGGCATGACTTTTCTAAGAATTATATTTGAGATATGATTATTAATTTTAAATATTTTATTTGTTTTTAAATTTAAATTTGAGATTACTAGTTTAAAAATTAAAAATAACCTAATATAAAGGACTATTTAATACCATCTTTTATTAAGTATTATAATTTCTATTATTTGGGATTAAAATTACAAGACAAAATTAACCTCAATTTTTTTAAATGACCATAATATCTTATTCTATCAATTTATCAAACTATATTCTTTTTTTTTTTGGTGAAAACAAATTTTGACTAAAGTGATCAAAATCTGCTTCATTTTTTTTATGCATAACAGTTTAAATATAAATTATATAACAGTTAAATATAAACAATTATAATAACAGTTAAATTATTATATCAGTTAAATTGTTAAACAGTTGAATTGTTATAACAGTTAAATTATAACGTGCTTCGTTTTTTTCGTTGTTAAATTATGTGCTTCGTTTTTTTGTTATTATGTTACAACAGTTTAAATATATATTATTCAACTGTTATAATATTTAAATATTTTTTAAATATTATAATTTAAAAAATATTAGATGGTTGAATATTTAAATTTTTATAACAATTCAATAATTTATATTTAAACTGTTATAAATTTTAACTTATTTAAATATAAATTAATAAAGGAATACTGTAAGGACTACACTATTGAACGGTGTAGTGTACGGTTACACCATTTGAAATCAATGCAATAACGTAAGGAATAGATTTATCTCCTTACATTATTCGTTTTTTTTGTTGCATAAAGTCCAATAAACTTTCAAATTTTTATTTGATATTTAGACATGTTAACGCCAAGTTTTGTCGGCGCGTCCAATCACAAAATTCACGCGCTAGAACCTGCACAGTAACAGATCACACAGAAGCTTGACGGCTTGTGCCGCCGGGGGATAGCTCCGGTGTGAGAATGAGTAACAGGCCGTTACAAGGGTAAACAATGGAGGCTAAGTATTTAGTGCTCAAGAGTAGGTATTACCTCATAATGTTAACCTATGCCTTGTATTTATAGAGCTCACCACTTTAGAATCCTTCTCCCGGCTGGATTAGGACTCCTTGTGTATGGTAGTTACCATAACTTGGGTTCAACACAATCTCCTTAAAAGGTGCAGGTAGAATCCAATCCCACCACTACCTTTGGAGTTACCTTTTATGCATATGAATAGGTACCAGGACTCTACACGCAGGAGAGCCCACTGTGCAGGCCCAATCGGTCCTGTGACCTAGTCTGGGTTTCGGCCCAAAGGACACGAAGACCCGACCCCGAACACCACAAGATTGGGCTCAACTCCAGCCCAGGAGGACTCAGATGCCGACCCGAACACCCCCAACACCTTCACGGGCTTCGGCCCATCGGTCTTTCAAACCCTTCTGACAGAAAGCCTTCGGCCCATATGGGGGTCGGTAAAACGCTCCCGAACAAGACAAATTAAATAAATATTAATCTAAATATCTTCATTTGTCATAGTTGACAGTAGACCTGAGAATATATAAATTATAATTTGTTTGGTCAATCTAATTTGACTAAATATGTTAAACTAGTTAAATGTTTTAACTAATAATAATAATTAATCTGTTAGACTAATAATAATAATATGTTAGACTAGTTAAATGTTTTTGTAGCATTCAAATATATCTGGCTTTTTAAATAATTATATGTTTTTTATAAATCAACTCCATTATAATTATATGTTTATTTAGATGTATAACCAAGTTTAAATTATAGTTTAAAATATGTTATTATTAATAAGGGTATTTTTTTTATCAAATCCTTTAATTAATTCTGAAAAAAAAATATAATATGAGATTATTTTAATTTATCTCATGGATAATCTTATAAAAAACAAACACATGACTAAGATTATTTAATCCTAAAATTAATAATTTTGAGATTATAATTCTATAAATTTGTAAACAAACATAGCCTTAAAGAAATGTTTGGAACTTTGGGAAATCATATAGAAGAAAAGGATAATAAGTAAAGCACATCTAGAAAAAGAAAAAAAATATCCTAATGAAAATAAGTCTAATTTTTCAGTCTTACAAAAAAATTATTATCTAAAAAATGATTACTAGCATTAATTTAACTGGAATTATACATTGAGTTATAATTTAAAGGGTTAAATACACTTTAGTTCTTCATATTTTTTATTTTTTATAATTTAAATATTGATATTTCAACTGTAAAACCCCAGATTTTATGAATAAAGAATTAATTTTCTCGAAATAATTTTTTTTATATTATGGTGTGAATTTGAGATAATATTATAGTTGTGGGTAGTATTTATAAATTTTGCAAAGTATGCAAGTTGTTATATTATATTCGATTGGTCAGGGAATATTCTTTGTGTCGGAATATATTCGTACGACGGTACAATTATTGGTGGACCCCACAACAGAATTATTGTCGGATTGAGAAAACGACAAAAATATTTTATTGAAAATAACGACGGAAGTTTTACCGTTGATACTGTTGAACTACTGGGTAGTAAAAGTACAGTAATACGCGTTGTTGCATAGTAGCACACGGTATTGATTATTGATATTTATGTGAGAAGTCGCTCAGTTTGATTCAATTATTGTCGATTAATAATATGAATTATTATAGCGATGATGACGTTTTGTTTTATTCGTATTATTAACGTAATAAAACAGAAACATCTTTTTATATAAAACAGAATACTTTATTAAAGTTATTTTATAAATAGAATATATTATATTTTATTATGCATAGTATCGCATAGTGTTTTGCATAGTGTTGCATAGTGTTTGCATAGTAAAAATCTTTTTATATAAATAGAATATATTATATTTTATTTAAAAGATTTTTCTTTAAATATGGACCGTAAGATTAAAGTAAATCAATCTGGGCCGTTCATGGATTAGTTACTATGCATTCTATTTTCCTATAAATAGAAGCTCATTCCTTCATTATTTTCTTACGAATTCATTGAAACTCTAGAGAGAGAAATTATATAGAGAAGCTATAGAGAGAAAATTATAGAGAGAAAGAAGAAGAGTATTCTGCTACTTCACTACTTCTATATCCAGTTTCTGTTACGGTAAGGGGTGTTATTCTTTCTTATTCATGAAGAGAACTGTTGTTATTCAATTTCTTATTATTCTGTTGGAATAACCTGTATACGCGGTCTACCCTATACTTGGTGACATTCTTCTATTATTCTGTTGGAACATCCTGTCTGTGTGTTTTACACCGAACATGGTTCCGTCTTTATTATTATTCCGTTGGAACATCCTGTCTGTGTGTTTTACACCGGATCTGGTTCCGTCTTTATTACTATTCCGTTGGAACATCATGTCTGTGTGTTTACACCGGACCTGGTTCCGTCTTTATTATTCTGTTGGAACATCCTGTCGGTGCAAATTTTGCCTGACCTGGTTCCGTTATTATTATTCTGTTGGAATAACCTGCCTGTGCGAAGTTCCGCATGCATGGTGATTTCTGTTGTTATTCCATTCTTTATTATACTCAGTTGGTTAAAGTTTTGACTTCAATACTCCATGAAATTAGTATAATATCCTTGATATTTGCGCTTCATCCAGTATCTTTTCAGGAAAATATTCTTCTGAGCATTCTTGAATTTTACATCACAAAACAGTATCGTGTGGACAATTTGGACGTTATTGGTTCATGGACAAATTAATTCTTGAACTTGTTTTATTAAATTCTTATATCATTGTCATCATCCTCATGTTTATGTTATATTGAAAGTCATCTGTGGCCTGTAGTGCATAGATGGACTTGGTATGATTATGACCAGGGATTATGCGGTGTAATCATGACCGTAATATTACAAATGATGTGGAAAAACTCCTCATTGGCCCGTAGTGCATTGATGGACAGTTTTTGGTATGATTATGGCTATTGATTCTCTTCGGCCGTAGTGCAAAGATAATTGTTTTATGGCATGATCAGGACCGTTGATGAAAACACGATTATCTTTGGCCCGTAGTGCATGGATAATTCGTGGTCGTGATACTAAAGAATATCCTTGGCCTGTAGTGCAGGGATGATTTAATGATGTGGATTATTTATTGAGCTGAGTCTCAGCGATAAAAGTGATGAAAAACTTTTTAAATCATAAAAGATAGTAGATTCAATTCTCTTTACTTGACTCTTTTAATGGATTGCTTATTTCGCTGCAGTTAAACTTGATGTCTATTATATTTTATCAGTTTAACATTGTTGGAGACTAATGATAATTTATTCTGCATTATCTTAGTCATAATATTTCTTACTGGGCTAGTTGAGCTCACCCTTTCTTTCACTGTTCTCTTCAGGAAATGAGAACATAGCAGGGACTAGTCGGGGAATGGAGTGACGGTCCAGAGGATAGCATTAGTAGTCCTCACTATTCTGAGAAATAGTGTATTAATAATTGTAATGAGGACTCCTTATGAGTTTGTATGATCTCTAGTAGACAATTATTGTATTCAAACTCACAGTTGTATTTTGTCGTATTATACACGACAGTGGTATTAGTAAGTTGTATTTGAATTCTGTACCATGTATCTGACGACTCAAGATGGGTGATGTATACCTAATTTTGGGGGCGTCACAGTTGGTATCAGAGCTTAGGGACATGATCCCTGGCTAAGATGTGAGATAAGAACTAGGAGGGGAGAGACGGGGAATTCCTTCGCTAGTATGACCTACCTAAGTTTATTTTGTATTTAATTGGTCGGTCAAAGTATAGGGATAATACGTGATATGTTAATTAACCCTTGTTTTGTGGCAGTGTTTGAAAATGGCATCCGAGAATGTTGAGATTATCAATGGAGCTCAGGAGACCGTTGAGTCCCCACAGATCAATAATCAGGATAATGTGCAACTAGAGGACAATACTCCTCTTGAAAATAATAACACCGATGAAATGGTGAATGATGGGATGGTCAGAGACTTTATGCAATTCATGCAACAACAGGCTAAGGCAGCTCCTGTCCAAAATGCAGGTAGAAATACTGATAACTCTCGGACGGTCACCGCTAAGCAGTTTAAGGAGCAATTCATGCAACAACGGGAGAAGGCGGCTCTTGTTCATAATGCAGGTAAAGACAATGGCAACCCACGGTTGGTCACCGCTAAGCAGTTCAAGGAGCTGGGACCACCGGAGTTTTTGGGAAAGCCAGAACCACTTAAAGCGGAGACGTGGTTAAAGCAGATCACCAAGATATTTGATGTCTTGGGATGCTCCGAGGAGCAAAAGGTTCCTTTTGCCACCTTTATGTTGCGTGAAGAAGCAGATCATTGGTGGGAATCTGTAAAACGTACCCAGACTGACGCACTCAAGATGTCTTGGGAGAAGTTCCAAGAGCTGTTCAACGACAAGTACTTTCCCGAAAGTATTCGTCACATGAAAGAGGTAGAGTTTATCAAGCTGGAGCAAAATAATATGACCGTGTTTCAGTACGAGGCTAAGTTTGCGGAGTTGTCCCGGTTTGCATCCCATTTGGTCGATAATGAGGAGCGAATGGCACGAATGTTTTTGCGAGGTTTGAAACCCGATATACGTCAATACCTAATTTCTCACAAACTTTGTTTATATTCAGATATTGTGAATAGAGCTCAGTTAGTGGAGCGCGATAATGAGTTATCACAACCAAAAGGTAATGACCAGCAGCACGATAATAATCATACCGGTGGCAACGGCCATCAGAACAATTATAACCATCGCGGGGGAAATTATCATACCAAGAATGGTAACCACTTCGGTGGTAATCATGGCCAAAATAATAAGAATGGACATTTCAAGAAGAGAAGGTTCAACAATGACGTAAGACGTCAGCACCAGCAACCGTTGTTAAGGAAGAAGAACGACCACCGGTCGTATGTTTCAGATGCGGACAGGAGGGACACATCCGTCCAAACTGTACGCAGCAGTCCAAAGCATGCTTTAATTGCAGAAGAGAAGGTCACCTAGCTCGATTCTGTCGTATGATGAAGTCAATTACAGCTGGGATAACGATGCCAAAGGATGTCCCAGACAAGCCAAAGCTGGTAGTTTAAGAGAGAAAGTTTTTTTTTTCTCTTGTGACGAGGAACCTGAATAAAATTATCACGGGTAAGTTAATCATAAGCTCTTACGAAGTCTATACTGTGTTAGATACCGGTTCTACTCACTCTTTTATTTCACCTAGTTGTGTTCAATGTTTGTACTTAACTCCAGAGAAGTTAAACTTTGATTTATCTATTGAAACTCCATTGGGAGAAACCTTCGTTACCTCCACTGTTTATAAATCTTATTTGATTCAAATTGACACTTTCACGTTACGTGTTGATCTTGTCTCTTTGAAAATACTTGTCTTTGATGCTATTTTAGGAAACGATTGGTTAACTACTCATCATGTTTTTTCGTAAGGTTGTTAGCTTTTATATTCCTAACCAACCTATTATGCGAATTTAAGCAACCAAACCACTAAATTCAATCATTGTCATATCAAGCCATAAGTAAAGAGCACCGATCCTTTTGTTGATGACTTCCTTGTGTGGGATGGACCGAAGCCAGACTTTCTGTAGGCGACGTCGTGAATAACGATAACAAGTTGATAGGTATCATTGTGAGGTGCTATCTAGGTTAAGGGATAGAAGTCACAGTTGGTATCAATGTGACGTACTATCCAAGTCTTGAATGGGAGTAACAGTTTTGAATGATATTTTTATCATTAATAAATTTCTTGACGTATTCCTGAAGACTTCTTAGCTTACCCCAGAGCGTGAAATCGAATTTGGTATTGACACCAGTACAAAACCCATTTCTTAAACCCTCATATATTTTCTTCACCTAAAATGAACGTATAACGTGCCAAAGATGTTGGCTCGAGCTGTTGAAGATTATGATCGTACCATACAATATTATCGTGGGAAAGAGAACATGGTAGCTGACGTGTGAGTAGAAGATCGTATGCGTTTACAAGTTCGAATATACGAACTCACGTGAAGATAACGAATATACAAGTAGAATCGACTTTAATCGACAAAGTTAAAGCCGCTCAAGCTACACACTCGGAGCTGAAGAATGTGAAGAATTAAGAAGGTTCAAGAGGGCGTTATTTTAGAAGCAAGAATTGACGAATAGAGGAAGTCTAAACGCTTGATTTTATTGGCCCATTTGAAATCCTTGATTGAGTAGGAACTGTGACTTATAGACTCGTTTTACCGCCAAATATATTGCGTGTTCATAACGTTTTTTTTTCGTATCGATGTTACGTAAATATGTGGACGACCCGAACCACATTATTAATTTAGAACCGGATGAGATAGCGGATGATTTAACGTTTGAAGAGATACGTGTTACAATCTTGGATAAGAAGAATCGTATTCAACACTCAAAGGTTATATCTCAAGAGTTAGAATTTGAAGTGAAGTCAAGGTATCCTCACCTGTTTGGCATACCAGGTACGTACGTAAATTTCGAGGGCGAAATTCCATAAGGAGGGGAGATTGTAAAACCCCAGATTTTATGAATAAAGAATTAATTTTCTCGAAATAATTTTTTTTTATATTATGGTGTGAATTTGAGATAATATTATAGTTGTGGGTAGTATTTATAAATTTTGCAAAGTATGCAAGTTGTTATATTATATTCGATTGGTCAGGGAATATTCTTTGTGTCGGAATATATTCGTACGACGGTACAATTATTGGTGGACCCCACAACAGAATTATTGTCGGATTGAGAAAACGACAAAAATATTTTATTGAAAATAACGGCGGAAGTTTTACCGTTGATACTGTTGAACTATTGGGTAGTAAAAGTACAGTAATACGCGTTGTTGCATAGTAGCACACGATATTGATTATTGATATTTATGTGAGAAGTCGCTCAGTTTGATTCAATTATTGTCGATTAATAATATGAATTATTATAGCGATGATGACGTTTTGTTTTATTCGTATTATTAACGTAATAAAACAGAAACATCTTTTTATATAAAACAGAATACTTTATTAAAGTTATTTTATAAATAGAATATATTATATTTTATTATGCATAGTGTCGCATAGTGTTTTGCATAGTATTGCATAGTGTTTGCATAGTAAAAATCTTTTTATATAAATAGAATATATTATATTTTATTTAAAAGATTTTTCTTTAAATATGGACCGTAAGATTAAAGTAAATCAATCTGGGCCATTCATGGATTAGTTACTATGCATTCCATTTTCCTATAAATAGAAGCTCATTCCTTCATTATTTTCTTACGAAATCATTGAAACTCTATAGAGAAAAATTATAGAGAGAAAATTATAGAGAGAAAGAAGAAGAGTATTCTGCTACTTCACTACTTCTATATCCAGTTTCTGTTACGGTAAGGGGTGTTATTCTTTCTTATTCATGAAGAGAACTGTTGTTATTCAATTTCTTATTATTCTGTTGGAATAACCTGTATACGCGGTCTACCCTATACTTGGTGACATTCTTCTATTATTCTGTTGGAACAACCTGTCTGTGTGTTTTACACCGGACCTGGTTCCGTCTTTATTATTATTCCGTTGGAACATCCTGTCTGTGTGTTTTACACCGGACCTGGTTCCGTCTTTATTACTATTCCGTTGGAACATCCTGTCTGTGTGTTTACACCGGACCTGGTTCCGTCTTTATTATTCTGTTGGAACATCCTGTCGGTGCAAATTTTGCCTGACCTGGTTCCGTTATTATTATTCTGTTGGAATAACCTGCCTGTGCGAAGTTTCGCATGCATGGTGATTTCTGTTGTTATTCCATTCTTTATTATACTCAGTTGGTTAAAGTTTTGACTTCAATACTCCATGAAATTAGTAGAATATCCTTGATATTTGCGCTTCATTCAGTATCTTTTCAGGAAAATATTCTTCTGAGCATTCTTGAATTTTACAACACAAAACAGTATCGTGTGGACAATTTGGACGTTATTGGTTCATGGACAAATTAATTCTTGAACTTGTTTTATTAAATTCTTATATCATTGTCATCATCCTCATGTTTATGTTATGTTGAAAGTCATCTGTGGCCTGTAGTGCATAGATGGACTTGGTATGATTATGACCAGGGATTATGCGGTGTAATCATGACCGTAATATTACAAATGATGTGGAAAAACTCCTCATTGGCCCGTAGTGCATTGATGGACAGTTTTTGGTATGATTATGGCTATGGATTCTCTTCGGCCGTAGTGCAAAGATAATTGTTTTATGGCATGATCAGGACCGTTGATGAAAACACGATTATCTTTGGCCCGTAGTGCATGGATAATTCGTGGTCGTGATACTAAAGAATATCCTTGGCCTGTAGTGCAGGGATGATTTAATGATGTGGATTATTTATTGAGCTGAGTCTCAGCGATAAAAGTGATGAAAAACTTTTTAAATCATAAAAGATAGTAGATTCAATTCTCTTTACTTGACTCTTTTAATGGATTGCTTATTCCGCTGCAGTTAAACTTGATGTCTATTATATTTTATCAGTTTAACATTGTTGGAGACTAATGATAATTTATTCTGCATTATCTTAGTCATAATATTTCTTACTGGGCTAGTTGAGCTCACCCTTTCTTTCACTGTTCTCTTCAGGAAATGAGAACATAGCAGGGACTAGTCGGGGAATGGAGTGACGGTCCAGAGGATAGCATTAGTAGTCCTCACTATTCTGAGAAATAGTGTATTAATAATTGTAATGAGGACTCCTTTTGAGTTTGTATGATCTCTAGTAGACAATTATTGTATTCAAACTCACAGTTGTATTTTGTCGTATTATACACGACAGTGGTATTAGTAAGTTGTATTTGAATTCTGTACCATGTATCTGACGACTCAAGATGGGTGATGTATACCTAATTTTGGGGGCGTCACATCAACTTTAAGACATTGAACCTTAAAGTCTTTAAATTTTTATAAACTAAACCTTGTGGTCACTGACGAGTAATAATTGATCCAAATAAGAGTATTTTGAATAATTTTACTCACAAATATCTTTAGAAACACAAAAAAATACAGGTACGTAATTAGTGTATGATGATGAAAAAAATAAATTAATCCAATATATAAAAGATATGTACCGTTTAAAGACTTAATTTCCTGAATTGATAGAAGACCTTAAATATCTTTAAAAAATACATAAAATTGTAGTCACATGATTAGTGTGCGATGAAAAAAATAAAGAAAAATCGAAGCCAATATAAATGATATAGACCTTTAAAAGACTTAATTACCCTTTATTTTGAGTTACATGACTTGTTCCGGTAAGAAATGCTTAATTCAATAGCCAAAAGTTTTTATTTATAAAAATATAGAGTCATTAAGATTTAATGTCTCAAATTTAAAACATTGAAGTTTAAAAATGTAAAATGTGATAAACTTTAAGGTTTAAAATGTATTTAAGCTTAATTTAGATCACAAAAATTAAATCTTCCCAGATCTCTACAAAAATTAAATCAATTGTCAATCAGGTATTTTAGAGTGTAATCTCAATTAGGTTCTTAAATCTCAACTTCAAAAATTGGGCCCATGGCTCAATTAGGAATAGTTCCAATTTCTATCACCACACAAGTTTAACATGATACGAATTAACTTCTATAGTGGTGATATTACTAGTTCAAGAGTGTATTTATTACATAACCGTACACAATTAATCATCCTTTTAATAACTATTTCTCTTTTAATTAACTTAGTGAATTTCCTTATTCCGCACTATGCCACACAAGGCCTTTCATAATAATGAAGAAAATAGGCACCTTTGAGATAAAAAAAACATAACAACGACATATCGGAGAAGACCAACAACAACTTCAAGATCAATAGCAACTTCAAGATCAGTAACCAGCCACTATAACAACTTTGATTGTTGATTGTTGATTGATTCGTTACAGATTTGTATATTGAGGTATTTGAGTTTAAAGTTTATATGCATATAGTTACCCCGTGGTTACTATATACTCGTATATTGGTTACCTTTCTTAAGTTTTTCGCTCTTTAATTAGTCACAAAGTCAGTATACTGACTGTTTTGATTGCAAAATGCATGTAAAAATATGTTTTATATTCTGGTTACTAAGTACATATAAATTGGTTACTGTTTATTATTGATTTTGTTACTGTATAATGTTTATGTGGTTGTTTTATACTTTTAATGTATATTTTATTGATATTTTTTATATTGATGGTTACTTATTAAATACATTGGTTACCTTCCTACAACTGTTGGATCTTTAAGTACATATTGATGTTTTTTATATTGTTTGTTTTTCCTATAAAATGCATGAAAAAATATGTTTTATGTTATCGATACTAAGTAAATATATATTGGTTATTTTCTAATCTAGATTTATATTAGTATATAATGCTGACTTGGTTACTGTGTAATATTACCATGGTTACTGCATAATATTACTGTGTTTTATACTAATTTTTTTATATTGATGGTTACTGATTAACTACATTGGTTACATTCATACATCTGTTAGTCTTTAATTTGTAACAAAGTCATTATTGATTGTTTTGGTTGTAAAATGAGTCTAAAAATGTTTTTTTATAATCTTGGCTACTAATTACATATATATTGGTTACTGTCTAATATGTATTTAGATATTGTAAGGTGTTTATTTGGTTACTGTATAATGTTATTGTGTTTTATAATTGTTTCTTTTATATTGGTGGTTACTTATTGACTACATTGGTTACCTTCATACAACTTTTAATCTGATTATATATCTTGGTTAATGTATATAATTTAATTGGTTACTGTATAATGTTTATTTGGTTGCTGAATAATATTAATGTACACTAGTACTGATGTTTTTTATATGCATGGTTACTTATTAGCTACATTGGTTACTTTCATACAACTGTTAGTCTTTAGTTGGTAACAAACACATTATACTGGTTGTTTTTTACTATAAAATGCAATGAAAAATGTGTTTATGTTCTGATTACTAAATAGATATATGTTGGTTACTTTCTAATCTAAATTTAGTTACTGTATAATGTTATTATGATTACTGTATACTATTAGTGTGTTTTATACTAGTTTCTTTTATATTGATGGTTACTTATTGACTACATTGGTTAATTTTATACAACCGCTAGTCTTTAGTTGGTAACAAACTGATGCGGTTGAAGAACATACGTGTCAGTTTATGAAAAGATTTGATAGATTATGGAAAGATTTGATCCAGTGGCAATTTAGTAATTTATGTTAAGTTTTGAGTGTCGAATTTTGGCATTTTCGGAGCCTAATTTCATTGGAAACGGGTCAACAATCAAAAGTCACGAGCTTTGCTTGTGAACTGCAGGGTTTGTTGGTCAAATTCCATCATTTAGGCCTTCAAAATTGCATGTAAAAATGTGGTTTATGTTTTTGTTACTAAGATTTTGTAGTTTGGTTACTGTCTAATATTGATTTGGTTACTTTACAATGTTTATTCAGTTGTCAGACAATGGAGATGATTCTAGTTGTGCTTTATTTCAATGGAGCATAGATTGACAGTAACCAATACAACAAATATGAAGTTACCACTGAACACAAGAAGACCAGTGGGAAGACTAAAGATAGGGAGTTACAAGCACGGATCTATAAACAAAATTCAAAATAAATGCAACAGGTGCCAAGAAAAAGGACACAACAGGAAAACATGCAATAATCCACCGGTTTTAAGACCAAAAAAGATCTAATATAGTACATAAACAAAAAGAGTGTAAATACAAGAATATATAATTGTTTACTATTAGTAACCATTAACCACAAGGTTGGTAACATTTTTGATGGTGTACAGTAACCAAAATTGTTATTGCTTAATATTTTGATTTTTAATTCCATCATGAGTTGTCAATATAAAGTAAAAATATACATTGAATAATTTGTAACTATTCTGAAATATTTTTATGTAAATTTGGTTACCCATCTAAAATAAAATGGTTACCTCTATATTCATATTTAGTTACCAACTGGACCATTTCTAAAAAACTTTTATAACTATATAATTTAAAAGTATCCATCAGCTAGATAAATGGGAACCCTCACATGTACATTAAGCACTTGATATTTGTTCTAATATAAGTTTTAAATTATATGGTTACTAACAAAAACTAAAATGGTTACCCTTATATGCAGGTTTGGATACCAACTGCACCTCTCAAACTATTTTTATTTTAATATGAGATCTATGAGTGACTATCATATATAAATGGGAACTCTTAATTGGATTTTCTTATTCCATCATGATGATAGGGTATAAATAAAATATATACATTTAACACTTTATAACAATCTTGATACAAACTTATAATTATTTGGTTACTAACAAAAACAAAAATGGTTACCATATATGTAGGTTTGGTTACCAACCTAACATTTCAACTGAAATAGTTGATGGATACTGTTCTGAACCAATTTTATGTAAATTTTTTTACTCACAAAAAATAAAATGGTTACCACTATATACAGATTTAAATACCAATTATACAATTTCTAGATAATTTTTATGGGTATGTAATTTATAAGTATACATTAGCTAGATAAATAGGACACTCTCACTTGTACATTTAACACTTGATGTTTGTCCTGATACAAGCTTGTAACTATCTAGTTACTAATAATAGTAACCATAATGTAACATAATAAAACAGTAACCACATAATTATATGATAGTAACCAGAACAAGTTTTAATGGTAACCAAAACAGAAACATCATGTAATGAAACCCAATTTAGGCAATCCATGTATACTAAACAATTACATATATTAACCAGAATAAAAAATAAAAAAACGAAAATCCCACATTAAGGGCACAATAATAGTAGCCAAACCATAAGATAACAGTAACCAAAACATAATAAAGAAGTAACCAAATAGTTATATGAAAGTAACCAGAACAGGTTTTAATGGTAACCAAAACAGAAAGAACCTGTATATCCAACCCAGTTTAGGCAACACATGTATACTCTCACATATACATTTAACACTTGATATATGTCTTGATACAAGCTTGTAACTATCTAGTTACTACCAAAAAATAAAATGGTTACCCTTCTAGCATGTTTGGTTACCAACTACACATTTCAAATAATGTATCAGACACAACTTAGAAGTAACAAATACGAACCAACAAACAATGTCAAATCACTGGTAATATAATCAAATATGTAATCTCATTTACATAAGCTCCAATAAACATTACAGACTCACTAACCATAACAAATGGTTATGGATATCCAATAAAAACTAAAGTGCGAAACACAATTCAAAAGGACAATAAAACGACAACCGAACTAATCAAAATCTGGTACAAATCTTCCTGAAAAATCTCTAAAGTTATGAAAAAGCCAACTGCGGAGGCGCATCTCGTCTAGAGGAAAATCTCCAGTTCCTTTGGGAGGATTAACATCAATTGGAGGCGAACACCGGGAACCAGACCTACCCATTTCATTTGTGTCAGAGTTGAGAGACTGTCGTGTTGCAGCGGCGGCGGAAGAAGAGGACGACGAGTGGCTTCGAGAGGAGAGAGAGAAGTAGTAAGGGTGGAGAGAGTGAGACCGAACGAGAAGGGATGTAACAACCCAATATTTTCTATTTAAATAAATCAGAAATTTTGCATATAAATTTTTTCTTATTAAAATAAATGTGGGGAATAGGTATAAAGCGTATGTAATTATGTAATAAATAAAAATATATTTATTACATGAATATTTACAAATAATTTTATTTTATAATTATTGATTTTTACTGATTATATTCTTATAATAATTAATTTTATAGTAGAAATATTTTTATTAATTAATTTCCATGAAAATATAATTATATATTATTTAATTAATACATGAAATGATTATAGGATAATTATAATAATTATTTTATTTTATTATATGAATTTATTTCAAATTAGTTAAGTTAATTATTTTTAACTTAATTAATTAATAATGTTAAATATGAAAGATAAATTAGATATGGAATCCAAATCCTAGTTTTGGATTTTTATCAAGGAATGAGAATAATAATATAATATTATTTATATTTTGATTTTTCAGTGCTATAGATATGTACGGTTTGTACGTATTGATAATGATCAGTTAATTATGATATATCAGTAGAAGACCTAGAAGTACTGTTATTTGAACTCAAATCGGAGTAAAGATTGGTCAAAAATTGTGTTAATGTGATTATAATAAGTGTTCGAATTATAATCTAAGTTAGTAAACCCTAATTTCTAAATTAGGAACCCTAACTTCAAAATTATAAACCCTAATTATTGTTAGAAATCCTAATTTCTATATTTAATAACCCTAATTAGTAATTTTAAAACCTAATTACTAATTATAAACCCTAATTGCTAAATTAGCAAGGTTAACTAAAATTAGTAAATAATTAAACCCTAATGTTCATGTATAATGTAATTAGAAACCTAATCTAATTAAGAAAACCCTAATTACAGATTTTAGAAACTAAAATTTTATTTTTATATAAACCCTAATTGGAAATCCTACAAATTCTATATGCTAAACCGTATGGTTAAGCCCTAAGGGTTTGTCAAGATTATAATTTGGCCATTAACATTACAAGCATAATGACCATTTTGCCCTTATTGTATTATTTATTAGGAAACTTGCAATTTTTGCCAACACTTTAGTTGGTGAACTACTTTAACAACCCCATGTGATACAAAACCTCCAGCACATCAGTCTATGCTCAGCCATACATGCATCTAAGACTTGTATTTATAGATCTAAGAGAGAGAAATTACAATTGTTAGCTCATTTGATCATAATACCCATCCAAGTCCCTCTCTCTCTCTAGCCTGCGAAATTTAGTAGTTTATCAGCTCACAATTCAAGCTCCACAAACCCCTTTAACAAATCATAAAGCTATGATCAAAAAATTTTCAAAGTGAGGTATAAACCCTAACTTGAAAATCTGCGTTTTGATGTTATGATTAAGTGTTAAAATATGTTGTTTATAGTATATAATGATGATCTGGGTTGATAGATGTTATATCCATAACATCTATAGGCTCAGATTTGAAGTTTTACAAAATCTGGAAAATTTTGTTTTGTGTTTTGACAACCAAATGTCAGGTCTTGTAGATCTCTGGCTGTTAATGATTTTTGTGTTTTCAATGTTTGAACATATAGTATAACATGAGATCTGTGTTCTGGAACTCATAGCAGGACCAGATCATGTGTAGATTGATAGATATTGTTGGTCAAAGGTCGTTGACCGATCATGACTGGACCATTTCTGGGCAACCTAGAAACCATGAACCAGCGTCTGACAACTTATTCAAGTGTTTAGATCTGTTATTGTGTTGATGTTTTGGTTCTGTTGTTGCATCTAGATTGTAGTCTGGTATATGAACTTCATGTTTATGCCTTAAATCTCCTAAAAATTAAATTGGGTGATTGTAGTGGATGGTCAAACCAAGCAAGTCGAGCATGTTCTCTGTTTTCTAGGTAACCCAGAAAACATATGAACATGTCGTCTGACATGGTTTGACCAGATCATAACTGTTGATTCTGTTGATGTTATTTGTATTTTATGTAATAGATTTACTCTCTTGCATTCTAGCTACAATCTAGAACTCTTAAATCACTAAAACATCAACAGGATTGCAAGTTGTGGAAGCCCAAAGTAGGGTAGTCGAACTGTTCTTCATTTCTGGGCAAACCCAGAAATGAAGAACAGCTCTGACAGCCACTTTGGAGGCTCAGATCTCTTTGGTTATGTGTTGTATGAACATGTTTGTTGTTGGATCTTGTAGTCTTGCACTAGAACTACAATATCTGACTAACAACATGCCTAGAAACGTTAAGATTCAAGATCTATGCTTGGTCAAACTGACCCACTCGGTAACTGACATGATTTTCTGGTTTTGGCCAAGAACATGAAGAACACCTATAGCGACGGTTTTGTCGTTATAGGCAGTCTTTAGCGACACTTAATTTCTAAAAATTATATTTTTATTAAATAATTATAGAAAATTAGTTTTTAATTATTAAAAATATAAATTAAATTATTAAAAATTATTTTAAAGTCTAAAAATTAGTTTTTAATAATTTTTAATGTATTTCATAAATATTTAATATTTTTGAAATATAAAAGGTAATTAATTTATTTAATAATTATATTAAATAAATTATTTAAAAATTATTTTTATACTTGAAAATCATTTAAAATTATATTATGATATAAGAAAATATTTTAAGTTATTTTTAATGACTTTTAATATTTTGTGATGAAATTCATTAATAAATTAATATTAATGATAATTAATTTATTTAATAAATGAATTAAATAAATAAATTAAAAATGATTTTATTATTTTAAAAATCATTTTAAATAATAATAAGGTATTTAAAAATATTTTAAGTAATAAAATATAACTTCCAATATTTAAAGGTAAATTTCTTTAATTAATTATTATTAATGATATTAAGGTTATTTATTAATTATATTAAATAAATTAGTTCAAAAATGATTTTAATATTATAAAAATTATTTTAAATAAAAATAAAGTGTTTAAAGATATTTTAAGTTATAAAATATAACTTTTAATATTTAAAGGATAATTTCATTAATAATTTAATATTAATTTTATTAATTTAATATTAATGATATTAAATTTATTTAATAATTATATTAAATAAATAGTTTTAAAATAGTTTTATTAATTTAAAAATCATTTAAAGATGTTATAAATGAATTAAAAATATTTTAAGTTATACTTAATGACTTTTAATATTTTGATAAATAGTATATTAATATTTTAATATTAATGGTAATTATTTAAAAATAATTTTAAATGTTTTAAAAATCATTTAAGGGTAATATAAATGTTTTTAAAATATTTTGAGTTATTATAAATAACTTTAATATTTTGACAATAGTTTCAGTAATAGTTTAATAGTAATTAAATATTAATGATAATAGAATTGTTTAATAATTAAATCATTTTATAATGATTCCGGTGTTTGAAAATTCATGATAAATTATAATATATGTTTAAAAATTATTATAAGTCATTTAAAAATAATATGATAGATATTTACAGATATTGAACTTCAGAATAAAGTCTTAGACTCAATAATTACCCAATAAAGCTGTCGGTACACCGACATGTTTTAGAAATTGATCTGGACTTAGATATTTTGACTGTATTAATGTTTGTTTGTGATTCAATGATTATTGAATATACGTGACAATGTGATTAGGTTATGTTCTAACTACAATAAGCAATATTATGTGTTACGATATGTTATTCTAATCAGTAAAATGATCTTATTACTGATAGGTGGTTATACAAAAGATAAAAACTAAGTTGCGTATTGTAAACAGCAGACCAAGCAAGTATCCTACCTTTGCATTTTCTTTATGCAATGGACATGAGTAAGAAAGTTTCAGAATTATATTATTATTGTACCAGATTATTAACCATATTGTAATATATATTATATTTGATCATTGATTATCAACATGGTATTATATTATTATTCAGACATTTATTCAGACATATATATAAATGTAGGATTTCGACACAGAAACACAGCGAAAATAAACCAATTTAAAGCAATTCCGAAACCCAAAACAGGATCCATGCGAAAACAATTAACTCAGTGGTTAGAAATTATACCAATTTTGATACTGAAATTGATGCGCTCGAATCTCCAACGCAATCCAAATTAATTGCGCCTCTACGGTATCCACACGAATGCTCCAAGAATCGTCCTACGATCTGCAGAAGAAGGAACCGTGGTACTAGCCACCAAGGATGAGGATTTTCAGAACTTGTTTTTCTCTAGTCTCTCTTTAAGAGCGGCTAGGGTTTTTAGTTTATGAATAATGCCTAAAATGGCTGTAACATATCATATATATATAGCCATTTAAAAATATTATTCAAAACCTAATTTAATAAAATCCAAATTTATATATATATATATATATATATATATATATATATATATACATATATATATATATATATATATATATATCTTAATTAAGTCTTACTTAATTAATATACCTATATATAAATTATCCTATTAATTTAAATTCGTAATTTAAATACTATCAATCATATTGATATATTTAAATATTTACAATTTAAATTAATCCCCTTTTAATTACGTTCTATGTGTGTGACCCTATAGGTTATTATTACGTTGGCAATAATTTTGAAAACATATTATAAAATTATAAACAGTGAGCGGCATCTAGTAATGCATCGCTGCTACCCAAGTAATAATAAGATCGATGATTCGATGTAACCTTTTCGTGACCAATGTTTCAATGTAATTTAATCCTGTTAACCTTAATATCCTAGATTAAACTCGAGTCATGGAATGTGTCATACTCTTCATAATTTAATATGAGTTTTCTTGATCAATGAGTAGACTATATGAAATAAATCACTATTTGAGCATGGCCATGCATTTCATAGTCCTACTCAGTCAAGAGGCCTATGGATATCACCCCTAATATATTGGATGGTTAAATTTCATCTAGATCACTCATATTCCTCACACGATTCATGATGTACCCAATAATCACCTTTATAGTCCACCCTATTAAAGGTGACATTTGATGAAATCAAAGTACATAAATTTCTGTGTAGTAATATAGTGATTTCAGGTCGGAGGACCATTACATCATTGTCACTATGAGAATTGCTAATGACACTTCGCATAATGCTCCATATAGAATTCGCATGGTGGGTCTGTCCAGTACATCGTTCTCTAACATGTACCTATGCATTGACTTAATATCTCATATATTTATGACCAATGAGATTTTGTCATCAGTCAATCCACATACTAGTCTCAATGAATCACTGTTGTCCCATCAACAATAATGCTCGACTAGGGACATTTAAGAACAATAATACTAATTATAATTATATAATCTCATGTTCAAGTCACATACTTGAAACTATATAATTTATATCACTATTCTAAGGAATTTTATTATGTTAATATTTATATAACGCAGTAAATAAAACCATAATAAAATCATTCATTTATTCAATCAAATATAATATCAAAATGTTAAGTAATTATATAAAATAATTGGCCTCTAGGGCATAAACTCTAACTATATATATATATATATATATATATATATATATATATATATATTGATTGCCAGTATGTATACAGTAAGTAAAATTCGTCTATGATCAGCTAGACACAGATTTAAAAATATCGTTGAATATGATAAAACCTTTTTGTATCCAATCAAATTATTTTAGTTCGGATTCCCGATTAAGTATGAACATCCTGAACATGGGAAAACTTTAATGCGCCCAAGGAGGACAGAGTGAACGATAATATCGTTCTTGCATGTAGTATTGATCAATACAGGGCATAACGAGTTGATCACCCCCGTGCATGTAAGTTATGATGGTTTGCGGATGAAGTTCTACTAAACCTATTCAAAAATTGAAAACAATGTTCATAGTATGTCACCTTAACCCTATTTATAGTCAGTACGTAGTTTCAAAAATTTGATAGAGAGTTGTTATGTTATTATTATCGGTTCAGATTACTTCACAACTATTGATTTGTTGTAAAAGGGTAGTACAAAGAAAACATTTAATCCTTTTAGCTAATATTTATAATTGTTATTATTTGTTGGGCACTCAAATGCTCATCCTTGCTTAATTTAAATGTTTCCAGCTAAGTGTGAACAACCAGAATGCTCTGCCAAGAACAAAGGAAAAGGAAAAGTTGCTGAATGAGTGTTATGCTATATATTATGTAATAGTTTGGTTTTATTAAGATGAGAATGATATATATTATCTATCATGTATTGTAATGAATGTTTAAAGGTTGCGTACTTGGGAATAGACTCTAATATGTAAATTAAATTTAATATTTATATTATTGTTATTATTAATAGTATTATTCCGCTCATAAAAATGGTATCGTGAAGCACCGAGTTCTGGTTTCAAGTACCCGGATTTGGGGGCTTTACAAGGGAGGGTTTCAGGAAGATGGAGAAGCACGTTGGGTGGAGGACAAGGAGTGAAGGGTTTGCAGGCACAGTTATTGGTGGTGATCAACGGAGTGGGAGGAACCACAACCATGATTAACGGGAAGAGATAAGGGAGATAATCGTGGGCCACAATTAAAGGATACTGAAATGTACTAATTTTGTAAATAAATATGAAAAAATGTATTACTGTTGTAATTATTTTATTTATGCACCATTATTGTAATTATTTTTAAAAATGTACTAATATATGTAATTAATCCTATATTATATAGACCTTTTAAAGAACCCAACACACTCATACAAAGTGGCTTTTGGACCTACATTTTTAGTTCCAAAACAGTTTGACATTTTTGTACTAGCCTAATTTTGTATCGACCCACGAGCGGCTTGGCCCATTCTTTAGTAACATTTAAGTTTCAATTCAGTTCATTAATATAAGGGTCCTTAACACTAATATACAACAATTATAAAATAATTACAAAAATAAAACACACAAAACATAATTACAAAAACAAAACAACACAATAATAAAATTGGTAACATCACGCACACGTTAGTTACCAAATATTTCCTATCTAACACTAACCGCTCCTAAATTCAAGCAACCGAACAACATGCAACTTTGATATCGGAGAAAGCCAAATCTTCTGCCGACGATTGCCTTTCAACTCACCTCTGAGATCGCTATAAACATCTAAGATAGGAGAAGACGAAATAGTATACAAAATCATCATCTACTTCAAGTTCAGTAACCAAAAACAATCACAACAACTCTGATCGCGACAAACATCTAAGATCTAAGATCTTCGGTCAACGATTGCCAAATCTTCGGTCGACGATTACCTTTCCACTCACCTCTAAGATCGCGACAAACATCTAATATTGGAGAAGACGAAATAGTATACAAAATCTTCATCTACTTCAAGAGCAGTAACCAAAAACAATCACAGCAATATCGATACAATTCTGAACACTGAGGTATGTGTGTTTCAAGTTCGTATGCATATAGTTACCTGTGGTTACTACGGTATTCATATATTGATTACCTTTCTTAAGTTTTTTCACACTTAAAATGGTTACTACAAAAAACATTACTGTCTACTGCAACTTTTGGTGACTTCCTAATGTTGTTTTGGTTACTGTATAACAATATATTGTTCAATGCTGTCTTGGATACTATCAAATTCTAGCTTGGTTAATGTATGACAATATGTTAGTTACCGCAAAATGATGTTTTGGTTACTTTGTAACATTGTATTGCCTAATGTTTTATTGGTTACTATATGACAATATGTTGGCTACTGTCTAATGATATGTTGGTTACTTTGTAACATCATACTATATACTGATTTATTAGTTACTATGTAATGCTTCATAGTTTACTATGTAACAATATACTGGTATACGTCTAATAATTATATGTATATAGTTTCCTATGTTTGAACATTTATATGTTTATGTTTACTAACTAATGCTGAGTTGGTTACTGATTAACATTATATTCGTTACTGAATAATACATATTTAGATATTATATACAAATAAAAATGGATACTTATTAATTCTGATCTGGTTACTGAATTAATGCTGAGTTGGTTACTGATTAACATTATATTCTGATCTGGTTACTGAATTAATGCTGAGTTGGTTACTGATTAACATTAGATAGTATATGTATATGTTTACTAACTAATGCTGAGTTGGTTACTGATTAACATTATATTCGTTACTGAATAATACATATTAAGATATTATATACAAATAAAAATGGATACTTATTAATTCTGATCTGGTTACTGAATTAATATAATTATGCTTATAATTATATTTTTATATTAATAGTCACTTGTTAACCACATTGCTTACATTCTTACAACAATTAGCATTTAAATGCCTACAAACCCATTATACTGGTTGTTTTTTAATATAACAATATAACAAGTAAATTAAAAATGTTTTTTATCCTATGGTTACTAAATAAACATGTGTAGGTTACTGTCTACATTGAA
Source organism: Panax japonicus (assembly GCA_020205505.1). NCBI lineage: Eukaryota > Viridiplantae > Streptophyta > Magnoliopsida > Apiales > Araliaceae > Panax > Panax japonicus. The sequence goes on along the minus strand of CM035108.1, from coordinate 41,399,022 downwards.
TTTTGTTACTGTATAATGTTGATATTATTAATGTGCAATATTTGATTAATTTATATTGGTTTGTTTTATTATGATGGAAATTAATTGGCTACATTGGTTACCTTCATACAACTGTTATAATTTAATTGCTAACAAAAAACATTAAACTGATTGTTTCAATTATAGAATGATAGTACAAATGTATTTCATTTTCTGGTTACTGACATTATATAGTTTGGTTACTCATTAACATTGATTTTGTTACTATGCAATATATATTCTGTTTTCAGATAATGGAGATGATTCCTGTTTTATTTTATTTCAACGGTACATGGACTAATAGTAAGCAGTACACCAACTTTGAAGTTACTGGCATACTAGTTCCCTCAACTTGTTCATTCAGAGAAATGCAAAACATGATATGCATTGCATTACGGATAGACACAAACACAACAACAATGTCTATCAAATTTCACATCAAAAACAACATTCCACCAATCTGTATATCAGATGAAGCAACCTTGAGATTCTTTATTGAAGTCAGTAAAAAATCTGATGAACAAGGAAAATTTCAACTTATTATAGATATTGGAAAAAGAAGCAGCCGCACAGCAATCTTGCGTAACTTGACAAATATAGAAGAATCTGTTGTTCACGATGTAACGCCAATCAGATCAACACAAGGGAATTCAGCACTAGTTACACTATCAACACAAGATTCCCAAATTGGAACGCAATATGCTGATCAACTTGCAATGGAAATTATTGAACAACAACAAGACAGACAACATGACAAATCATACACAGCAGAACGATATAAAGATGTAATAACAGATCCGAATGAATGTGAAGTAAGATTACATCAAACCTACAAAGATAAGAAAATCCTATCACAATCAATGAGATTGCATTTAATCAAGAAAAATAGACAACACAAAGTTCAAAGAACAGGTCATAGAGACTTTGTGCTAGTGTGCGTAAATGATGAAAATTGCAAATGGAAGATGATAGCATCAATTATTCGAAAAACCAGCCTGTTCAAGGTAAGGGAATTCAACGACATTCACACGTGTTCAGTCAATGTATTGCTTGGAGACCACAGGCAGGCAAATAGTGAGTTCGTTAGCGAATGCATAATGCATAAATTAACAAATTTGAAGAAAATATACACACCAACTGATATTGTTGACGACATGATGACAGAATATAATGTGTCTATCTCTTACCAAAAAGCATGGAGATCGAAAGAGAAAGCGTTGGAAAAGGTAAGAGTAAATCCACACGACTACTCATTGATCCCATCATGGTTACACATGCTGCAGAAAACAAATCCAAGTAACAATTTAAAACACATTATTATTTTTCATGATTAGTGATTACTCAATTCAACTGATTTGGTTGCTATAATGTGCATTGGTTACCTACCTCATATTTATAATTTTAAATGAGTTCTACTGATTTTTTATATTAATGTTTACTCAGCAAATACATTGGTTACTGTAATACAACTGTTTTATACTGCCTAATGATATCTTGGTTACTGTATAGAAATATATTGTTTTCTGTATAATACTGTCTTGGTTACTGAAAAACATTATACTATCTAATGTTGTCTTGGTTACTATATGACAATATGTTGGTTACTGTCTAATGCTATCTTAGTTATTGTCTGCTGCAACTGTTGGTTACTGCATAATGATATCTTGGTAACTGTATAGAAATATGCTGTTTACTGTATAATGCTGTCTTGGTTACTGAAAAACATTATACTATCTAATGTTGTATTGGTTACTATAAGCAAATATGTTGGTTACTGTCTAATGCTATCTTGGTTACTTTGTAAAATTATACTGACTAATGTTTTATTGGTTACTGACTAATGTTGTATTAGTTACTGTGTAAAAATATATTGGTTACTGATTATGTAACAATATATTGGTTACTTATTGGTTACTGTATAACAATATATTCCTTAGTGTTTTGGTTACTGCCTAATGTTTGGATAATTGGTTGCTGACTAACGTTGACTTGGATACTGACATTAAATACATTGGTTACTGTCTACTCTTGTCTTGTTTACTGTATAAAATTATATTGTCCAATGCTATCTTAGTTACTGTATGATAATAATTTGGTTACTGTCTAATGCTATCTTGGTTACTTTGTAGCATTATACTACTTATAATTCTATTGATAATGTTGATGTTTCATAACAGGTTCCATCACAGCTCTTGAGTTGGAAACAAAGGCTCGTTTCAAATATTTATTATTTGTCATTGGAGCATCCATTCAAGCATGGAATCATTGCTTTCCAATTATTGTAATCGATGGCACATTCATACAATCAACTTACGGAGGGACACTACTGATAGCAAGCACACAAGATGCAAACCGAAACATTATTCCGATTGCTTTTGCAGTGGTTGACAGCGAAAACGAATTATCTTGGAGATAGTTTTTCATGAATTTAAGAACTGCTTGTGGAGTAAGGAAAGGCCAATGCATTGTTTCAGATAGACATGAAGCAATAATACAAGGACTGAATTATGTGTTTCCAGATGTCATGCATGCTTCCTGCTCATACCATATACTGAAAAATATAAAAAATAGATTCAAAAAGAGAGGAGAAGAACTTAAACAAGCTTACAACGGAGCATGTAGAGCATACAACATTGAACAATTCAACAAACACATGGCTGAACTTGATGCCATTGATCCTCGAATAAGGACATATTTGTAGGAAGAGGTCAAGTTGGAAAAGTGCACCAGGCTCCATGGGACTGTAAGCAGATACTCAAAAATGACTTCAAACATCGCCGAATCTATTAACAACGCAATTAATATGATTAGGGATCTTCCAGTTGCATCAATGATTGAATGCCTATGTTGTCTGGTTCAAAGATGGTATTTCACAAACAAACAAGCAGCCCTATCAACATTCACAACACTTTCCACAACAGCTGAAGAAAGATTGCAATCTAATATCATTAAATCAAGGAAACTTAAGGTAACAAATACAAATTATAATTTATTTTATTAATTTTTATATTGTATTTGTTACTGACTAATGCTGTCTTGATTACTGCATAATATTACTAAGTAATGTTGAATTGTTTACTGACTAATGCTGACTTAGTTACTGTGTTAAACTATAATGTTTACTGACTAATACTGACTTGTTTACTGATTAATGATAACTTGGTTACTATGTAATATTATATTGGTTACTAACAAATACCTAATTGCTTATTGCAAAACATTATAATGGTTACTTGACACTGTTGAGTTGGTTACTGTGTATCATTGTACTGGTTACTTATTAATACTGCCTTCTTACTGCATAATATTACTAATTAATGTTGAATTGTTTACTGTCTAATGCTGATTTGGTTACTGTGCTACACTATAATATTTACTAACTAATAATAACTTGTGTACTGGCTAATGGTAACTTGGTTACTATGAAATATTATATTGGTTGTCAATTAATACTTAATTGCTTAATGCATATCATTACAATGGTTACCGACTACTGCTGAGTTGGTTACTGTGTATCATTATACTGGTTACTAAGTGATACTTGTTTGGTTACTCTTAATAATTAAAATGTACTGCTGAGTTGGTTATTGATAGTATCATTATATTGGTTACTAACTGATGCTTATTTGGTTACTCTGTATAATTATAATGTTACTGCTAAGTTATTTAATGCTTAGTTACTTGTTTTGTAATTATAACATTGAGTTGTTTAATTTAATATGTATTCTTTTTTCAGATAATGAAAATGATTCCAGTTGTACTTTATTCTAACAACAGTTAATTTGTGATGTAGGTTGAGACATCAAACTTAGTGATTTTTACTATTTACGATGTCGTCAAACAATATATTGTGGACATCGATCAAAGAACATGCACATGTGGAAAATTTCAGTACCATGAGATGTCATGTCCGCATGCTGCTGCTGTTATGAGCAAGCGAAATTTGAGCTGTTATGATTTTTGCTCAAAAAAAATACTATAAAACAACTTTGGTCGACATATATTCAGCTTCAATCATGCCGTTAGATGACAAAGAAAACTGGGATGTACCAGAAGAAGTAAGAAACATGGTTGTAAAACCACCGAACGCAAGAAGACCAGCTGAAAGACCAAAAGTAGGGAGGTACAAACACGAATCTGAAATCAAAATTCAAAACAAATGCAGCAGGTGCCAAGAGAAAGGACACAACAGGAAAACCTGCAATAATCCACCGGTTTTAAGACCAAAAAACCCTGATATAATGCATTTACATTAAGAGTGTAGATACATGTATATATAATTGTTTACTATCATTAACCATAAACCACATAGATGGTAACATTTTTGATTTTGTACAATAACCAACATTTTTATTGATTAAAGCATTTGATTTCTGAATTCATTATGAGTTGCCAATACAATTGGGAACCCACAAAAAGTACACTGTTTACTTGACAATTATTCCAAATATAAATTGTAAATTATTTGGTTACTAACATAAAGTCAAATGGTTACTCTTATATAACAATTTGGATACCAACTGAACATCTCAAAAATATATTTAATTTAATATGATAGTTATAAAAATGACCATCATATATAAAAATGGAATCTCTTAATTAAAATTAATGTGTTTCCATCATGATGATACACTAAAAAAACACATACATTTAACAATTCATAACATTCGTGATACAAATTTATAACTGTTTTGATACAAACTATAACAAATATTGTTAAAATATATTTATGTTAACTGATATATGATGATTTTATCAAATTTTATTACAATTTGTTTACTTGTATAAACATAATATGGTGACCATAAGAGTAAACTATTTGGTTACTTATTTGTTATAACAATAAACAAAATATAACAAATAGGTAACCAAATATTTAGATAACAATCACCAAAACAAATTTTTTTTGTTAACTAATGTATACTCTCACCTATACATTTAACAACAGTTATATGTCCTGAAACAATATTGTATATCTCTGTTTACTATCAAAACATTAGCTGGTTACCCTTTTATATATATTTGGTTACCAACTGTACATTTCAATATAATGTAGCAAACACAGCCTAAAACGAATCAAATACCAATAACACACAAAATTAATTCCAAAACTGACATTATAATAACATATGAAATCTATATAAGATTCAGTAATCATCCTTAATGAACCATACAAAATTGTTGTGTATATTAAAAAATAAAAATACAGAACACAATTCATAGTGACAACACAACAATATCTGAACTAATCAAAATCTGGAACAAATCTTCCTGGAAATTCTCTGTCAGTCTCATATCCCTCCAATTGTTTATTCCTTCCATGCATATATAAGTTTGTGCATAACTTCTTACGATATTGCGCAACGGGGAATGGAATAGGAATTTCATCAATCTTCTGATGAATGACATGCTCGACAAAACAAATTGTGAACAACCCGCAATCTCTGTACAAATGCACAAAAGATAACCAAAATCAATACTAGAATCAACCAATATATAACACATCAGTTTATACAGTAACTAAACAGTTACAACATAGTAACCAAAACAATTATATGACAGTAACCAAAATAATTAAATATAATAATTCAAAAATTGAAAACAATGTAACCCTTACCCCTCCACTTGTTCAGGAACCGAATCTGCAAATTCTAACTCAATTATGTCATCTTCCTCCTTATTGCGATACGGTTCGCTGCTAAAGTCAATGTCACTCCTATCCCTCCAAAATCCAATCTTGCGCAATAAAGTGGAAAGAATAAATATATAAGGTTCACAAACATCCATCATTTTTGTTTGCATGGATTTTCTTTTCGGCTGCAGAGAATTATAAACAGTTAGACGTCTACGATGCACATCAAACGTTAACAAAAACCAATGTTCTGGTGATGACATATGTATAGGGAACAAAACATAGTCAACATTTTTCCATGGTGTGTTGACATCCATAAACAGTCCATGAATGTACTCAGCAACATCACCCTCCCCAGACAACACACTCTTATCTGTATTTTTACTTGTATACTCTTCAAAAAGAGAGGTCATCTTGGCATGGAACCAACAATCCGTAGTCGTTGCCCTTATTTGCACAGTATCAGAATGTCTGGCCAATTTACGGAAGTAATATAATGCAACATTGATATGCTGAACAAAAAAAATATATTAATAGTGTTGAAAAATAACATTATGTAATCAATGTAACCAACACTGTTAACGCTAGTTACTTAAACATCTAAATAATGTTACCATAACTATAAAAACATAATTTAAAAAATAAAATAAAACATGTATGATGCTAACCAACACACACATATATATATATATATATATATATATATGATAATAACCAAACAATTATATAATAGTAACCAAACAGTTGTAAGATAGTAACCAAACAGTAATATGATAGTAACAAAACAGTTATATGATAGTAACCAACAACTTTTATCATAGTAACCAAAACATGTTTATATATCAACATATCAGTTTATATGATGGTAACAAAAACATATATAGAACATACATGATAGTAACCAAACAATTATATAATAGTAACCAAACAGTTGTAACATAGTAACCAAACAGTAATATAATAGTAACAAAACAATTATATGACAGTAACAAAACAGTTATATGACAGTAACCAACCACTTATATCATAGTAACCAAAACGTGTTTATATATCAACATATCAGTTTATATGATGGTAACAAAAACATATATAGAACATATATGATAGTAACCAAAAAATTATATAATAGTAACCAAAAAGTTGTACGATATTACTAAAACAGTAATATGATAGTAACAAAACAGGTATATGACAATAACAAAATAGTTATATGATAGTAACCAACCACTTATATCATAGCAACCAAAACATGTTTATATAGTAACATATCAATTTATATGTTGGCAACCAAAACATATATAAAACATATATCATATTAACCAGACAATTATATAATAGTAAACAAATAGTTGTATACTAGTAACCAAACAGTAATATAATAATAACAAAACATATATATGACAGTAACCAACCACTTATATCATAGCAACCAAAACATGCTTAAATATTAACATATCATTTTATATGATGGTAACCAACATATATATAAAACATTTATGATAGTAACCAAACAATTATATAATAGTAACCAAATAGTTGTATGATAGTAACAAAACAGTAATATAATAATAACAAACCAATCATATGACAGTAACAAAACAGATATATGACAGTAACCAACACTGTTAAAGCTATTTACTTAAACAAATAAATAATGTAACCATAAATATAGAAACATAATTTAAAAAAAAAAGAACTCACATCATCATCTAACCATTGCCCAGGAGTCTTTAATTTATAAAACCACATTTTAGATGAAATTGGGATAGACCCAAATACAAAAGCAGGTTCGATAATGTCATTCTTCCCAGGAAATTTGTTCATCCTGCAATATAAAAACATATTAGTATACATGTTGACATTAACAATCACCATGTTAATATACACACTACCCAAAAGCAAATTTATTTGTTTCATAAAAAAACTATAGCATTGTTAACAGTAAACAACAAACCTTTTCTTGTTGTTAAGTCCTATTTTAAACCACTGTTCAAACAATGCCTCTTCAAATTTGGACGGCATATCCATGCAAACCTTGGGAAATGCAGAAATAACAGCAACTCTTTGACTAGCACCCGATGCATTAGACAATAACTCAGCCGATCCAAATGTTCCTGTATATGGAGACTGTAGAACAGCACTCTTTAAATGTTCACGCACAGGTCTGCCACTGACTCTATTGACGCTCTTCTCCAATTCATCACATTGGACTATATCCTGGGTAGTCAGAACCATCTCATCCAATACAGATTTGCTTTCCGCCTCAAACTTTTTCCCCTTTTACAAATGACAGAAAATGTAACGAAAATAATTATATTTTCAAATTAAAATCTGATGTTGTATTGGTTACTGTCTAATGTTGTAATGGTTACTATGAAACATTATACTTGTTACTAACTAATTATGTATTTGTAACATTATACTATCTAATTCTATATTAGTTACTGTCTAATGCATTATTGGTTACTATGAAACATTATACTTGTTACTAACTAATGCTATTTTGGTTACTATAAAACATTATAATGGTTACTATATATTTATGAGTTGGATACTGAGTAAAATTAAAACAGTAACCAAAACCTTAAGCATGTAATGGTAAAACAGTAACCAAAACCTAAAGCATGTAAAAAAAAAGTTGGCATGTCGTAATAACACTAACCTCAGCAGCAACATAAACAACAATTTCTGTCCCCGTACATTGGCTTAAAATGTCAAAAGTTGGCATGTCAACATCATTCTTAACAGTCTGTTCAAAATACAAAACAATCAATTTATCTTTAAAAAAATGAAAAAAAGACATCTAACACAAAACAAAACAAACAAAAAAAGTCTAACCTTGACAATTTCTTGAACAACATTACTTATTATTTCATGATGTTCTTCAACCATACCATCAAGTTCAACTTCATTATCATACTCAGATTCATTACCATAATTCTTCTTAACAAAATCTGACACATCACCAACATCCTCAACAACATCTTCAACAAAATGACGGGCTTCAACCATAACATCCTCAACAACCTCCTCAACAACATGACGGTTTTCAACCATAACATCAACATGACGGTCTTCAAGCATAACATCATCACCTTCATTTCCAGCTTCATTTACAAATTCATCCTTCTTCTCATCATCTTTCAAACCATCATCACCAACCTCATCAGCTTTCAAACCATCATCACCAACCTCACCAGCATGCTCATCAACAACATCATCAGCTTCATCATCATCATCATCAGAATCACCACCCTCATCGGAATCATCATCAGAATCACTGTCAACTTCTTGCACCCCCACCATCTTTTATCCCCCGTAACTCATCTCTAATAATTAATTTAAAATCTCTGCATAGCTGAACATGTAAAATCTATAGCTCATCCTTCATATCAGCCCGCAGTTTTACAACGACTTTCTTAATTTCATAAACTTTTTTCTCCAACGGCCGTAACCGTGTATCAATTGCATCTTTAATGACCGATATATCACTTCCAATGTTGTCATCCTTCGACTTCTTTTCAACATTCTTGTCAGCATTCCTCCCACTGAAAAACTGAAACCTGCCCAAATCAAGACGTTCATTCTCCTCATCCGTGGGAATCAAACTTTTTACCCTAAGCTGAAAAATAATAAGTACACTTTAGTATAACATCTGACAAACATTATACAATTACAATAACAAAAAGATAAAATAAATAAACAGAAAACAAAATCAATAAACAAAAACATAGATACTGTTAATCAAATATATATAAATCATTAAACAACTAAATATATAAAGGTAACCAAACTGTGTATATTCTAGTAACCAACAAAAATGTTATTAGTTACATGAGTGTAATATAATCAATATCCAATTGCGTATATTCTAATAAACAACAACATTTTTATTGTTAACATACACATAATATAATAAGTAACTAAAATAGTATATAAAGGTAACTAACTACTATGTTAAGAGTAAACTTCACACGAATAATCCGTAACCAAATAATTAACTAAAGGTAACAAATTACATTATTAATAGTAAACTGCATACCTGTCCAGAACAGAATACTAGCTCATTCAACTTGTCATTTGAAGGAGGCTTCACGAGCTCCTTCCATTTACATAAACGGATATCCGACAGATGCTCCTCGTTGCATATACCACGAGTTTTAAAAGTTGAAATTGTTTCAAACATAAACACTTGAAATACATATGGAATACCATTCAACTTATACAATTTAATATAATGGTCCTTGTAGAAATTATATGTTGAAACACCACTCCTTCCTTTCTTTATATGCCCCTTCAATGCATTTGACAAAGAATACTTTGTCATTTCAAACGCAACTTTCCCCCAAGGAAAACTACTAACATCACCATAACATATAAAATTTACCATTGCAACATCAACAAAATTTTCAGAAACTGTTGAAAGAATAAAATTAAACACCAAAAAAATCAATGACATCCTAATAGCCTCGTTATCATCATCAAAAACTGCCTTCCGGAATATCCTACCTATACTACTACGAGTAACAACTTCTGCCCCAAAATATTTTTCAATAATCAGATTTTGCATACCTTTATATGCACTTATATCATCATTGCCTTGCCATCTCAACCCAGAAATCAGATAAAACTCAGGCAGCCCAAACCTAACCCTTTTCTCCCCAAACAAAAACCACATCTCACCATCATCCCTTTGGTGGACCTCCCTTACAAGAGCATGGTGAATAATCTGTGAATACATTTGATGCTCACCAAACTCCAAAAAATTTCCAAAACATGTTGCCCTAAACTTCTCCAGCTGACTTTCATTCAATTTCTTGGCAATAATTATGGGGAATTCCATGTTACACCAATATATTAATTTTCCAGTGAATTTTCTATTGCATTCCTCATAGTAAAGATCCCATAACTGTAAATACACAAAAACAGAATTGAACAGTTATTCGTAACCAGCATAATAAAATTTATACAAAAAATAGTGTTATACACACAATCCAGTAATCAAATACATACTAACAAGTAACCAAATAATTCTATGATGGTACCCAAACCATCTTTTAATGGTAACCAATACATAAACAACCTATACACTAAACTCAATTTATTAAAACATGTATACTAGGCAAAAACATATTAAGCATAAAAAATACAAAATAGTAACCAAACTGTAATATGACAGTAACCAAAATCTGATATAACAGTAACCAAACTATAAAATCACAGTAACCATAAACATACTAATAAGTAACCAAAACATTAAAAGTTTACAGTAACCAAATACATAAAAATAAGTAACCAAATAATTATTATTTTACAGTAACCAAATACATACTAATAAAAATTCACAGTAACCAAATACATACTAATAAGTAACCAACCCATAAAAGTAACACAGTAATATAATATCACAGTAACCAAATACATACTAATAAGTAACCAAATCATTAAAAGTTTACAGTACCCAAATACATACTAATAAGTAACCAAATAATTATATAATGGTAACCATAAGAAAATTAAAAATAACACACCTTTAAATTTCTCTGTGTTGGAATTATATTCTGGATAAGCACTTGACCTTTGGCCTTAACTACAGGAATGTCAAGCGCAGAATCTAACTGCACTTGAGAATGCTTGATATCACTGTGTATCACCAGCCTATTTTCATTCTTACTCAATTTCTGACATACATCCTTTTCCTTCCCCTTCATATCCACAGCAAACTTCTTCACGTCCTTGATAGACTCACACTCCGATATTCTCTTCCTCTTCTCATCCTTCTTCTTTGTATCAACCATTCTATACAAAACATAAAAAATAACACAAATCCATACAACAATCAATACTACATTCGACTGATAAATTACATTAATATATATAATACGTTAAATTATTTCAAAATAACTGACCTGAAAATATACACAACTAGAATCGATACCGAAAAATAATAAACCAACTAGAACACTGTGTAATCACTAAAACAGATAACAACGATGGTGACGAACACAGAACGAAAACGAAATGGCTATGAACTTCGATAACAAACAATGGAGAATATTGAAACACGAATGAAAGAGATAAGAGGTTTCAATGAACACTGTGCAATCACGAAAACAAGTAGAAATGATGGTGACGAGAACGAAATTGCTAACTTCGATAACGATCAATGGAGAATGCTGAAACACGAAAGGAGATAGAAAAGAGGGTTTCAACGTGTAAAGGGTAGTATACGAAAACGAAGAGTCCTAAACAGACAATACACGGAGGTTATCACGCATTTTAAAAAACATGCCCCATTAATATTATTAATCCCTTTAATTAAGGACACATAATTATAGTAATATTGTAAATAAAATTAAAAAAATATAATATTTTTGCAATTATTTTATGGGTGTTTTATTTTTGTAATTATTTTTTAGAAGATACTAATATATGTAATTTTACCTTAATATAATCCACTACAACACTACTCAAGTTCAACTTTTATTTTTTTCTAACTTTTACCGACAGTTTAACTAATACTCCCTCCGTCCCAAATTAACTGCTCAGTTTTGACTTTTTTAAGTCAAATTGACTATTTTTATAATTAATAATTAAGCATATATAAATATATTTCTAAAATTATAAAAATTAGGATTAGTAATAAATTGTATATATTTTCTTTTGGTTATAATCTCTTCACCTATATTTTAGTAAAAATAGTAAAAAGATTAGTTTTAAAAATGGTCAATTTGACTTTAAAAAGTCAAAACTGAGCAATTAATTTGGGACGGAGGGAGTAGGTATTAATAAATTAAAATTAAAGAAAAAATTTTGGCCCAATTTATTTGGGCTAGATTGGCCTGTTTGCATATCTGACAGTAGTACAAACAGGATGAAACTAGTTTATAAAACTCTATTTTTATATAGGGTTCTTTACACTAATATACAACATTTAGAAAGTAATTACAAAAATAAAACATAAACAAAATAATTACAAAAATAAAACATAAGCAATATAACCGCCTAAAATCACGTGCCATTATCCAGTCAGTTATCCAATTTCATAATTCAAATTAACCGTCCCTAAAATCATGCAACTTTGAAAACTCAACAACAGATCAACGACAGAGAAGACAAAAAAACGAAACCGAAGACTCCTGTCGCGACTAAACTCGTAATCGGAGAAGACGAAGCTGGTTGTCGCAACGCATCTCTAAGATCGAAAATAACAATCAAAATCAACGCCTTCAAGATCAGTAGCCAAATACTGCATTGATTGTTGGATACAAGATCGACATCAACTTCGATCAAAAAATACTGAGGTGTGTGAATTTAAAATTTATAATAATATAGTTAGCTATTGTTAATACGAATGACTATATTGGTTACCTTTCTTAAGTTTTTTTCATTTAAAATTGTCACACTGTAAGAATAATGAATGTTTTGATTGCAATATGAATGTTTTGATTGCAATAGCATGTAAAAATGCACTTGGTTACTGCTTAACATTACATTAGTTACTGTCTAACTATGTATATGTTGCTGTTTAATGCTGGATTGGTTAATGCATAATGGTATTAACTAATGTTGAATTGGTTGCTGACTAATAATAATTTGGTTACTGTGTCAAATACATTGGTTACTGACTAATAATGAATTAGATATTGTGTACCATTGCTTTGGTTACTGACTAATAATGACTTTGTCTATGTGTAACATTATAATGGTTACTGATTATTTCTTGGTTACTGACTAATGCTGACTTGGTTACTGCTTAACATTACATTGGTTACTGTCTGACTATGTCTATGTTACTGTTTATGCTAAATTAGTTAATGCATAATGGTAGTAATTAATGTTGCATTGGTTACTGACTAATAATGATTTGGTTACTGTGTACAATTACGTTGATTATTGACAAATAATGAATTGGCTATTGTGTACCATTGTATTGGTTACTGACTAATAATGACTTTGTTGATGTGTAACATTATAATGGTTACTACTGAATACTTGGTTACTGACTAATGCTGACTTGGTTACTGCTTAACATTACATTGTTTACTGTCTGACTATATCTATGTTACTGACTAATACTGATTTGGCTACTTTGTACCACTGTATTGTTTACTGACTAATAATGACTTTGTTAATGTGTAACATTATAATGGTTACTGATTATTACTTGGTTACTGACTAATGCTGACTTGGTTATTGCTTAACATTACATTGGTTACTGTCTGATACTGATTTGGTTACTGTCTACCACTGTATTGTTTACTGACTAATAATGACTTTGTTGATGTGTAACATTATAATGGTTACTGATGAAGACTTATTTACTGATTAATGCTGACTTGGTTACTGCTTAACATTACATTGGTTACTGTCTTACTATGTATATTTTACTGACTAATACTGATTTGGTTACTGTGTACCAATGCATTGTTTACTGACTAATAATGACTTTGTTGATGTGTAACATTATAATGGTTACTGATGAAGACTTATTTACTGATTAATGCTGACTTGGTTACTGCTTAACATTACATTGGTTACTGTCTGACTATGTATATTTTACTGACTAATACTGATTTGGTTACTGTGTACCAATGCATTGTTTACTGACTAATAATGACTTTGTTAATGTGTAACATTATAATGGTTACTGATGAAGACTTATTTACTGATTAATGCTACTTGGTTACTGTTTAACATTATATTGTTTACTGCCTGACTATGTATATGTTACTGACTAATACTCATTTGGTTACTGTGTACCACTGCATTGTTTACTGACTAATAATAACTTTGTTAATGTGTAACATTATAATGGTTATTGATGAAGACTTGGTTACTGACTAATGCTGACTTGGTTACTGTTTAACATTATATTGGTTATCGGATAACATTGATTTTGTTACTTACCATTACTTATTCTATTGACAGACAATGGAGATGATTCCAGTTGTACTTTACTTCAACGGCACATGGACTGATAGTAACCAATACAGCAAATTTGAAGTTACTGGCATATTAGTTCCATCAACAATTTCGTTCAAAGAAATACTAACCAAAATATGCAGTGCATTACGGCTAGACACAAACGCAACAACATTGTCAATCAAATTTCAGATTAGAAACGACATTCCACCGATCAGTATATCGGATGAAGCAACCTTACAATTTTTTCTGGAAATGAGTAGAAAATCTGATGAACAAGGTAAATTCCCACTGATTTTAGATATTGAACACAGAATGGAACGCACAACGATCTTGCATAACTTGACAAATGTAGAAGAATCTACGATTCATGATGTAATGCCAATCAGATTAACACAAGGGAATTCAGCACTAGTTCCACAAGCAAGCCAATCAAGCCAATTTGGAACGCAATATGCTGATCAGCTTGCAATGGAAATTATTGAACAACAACGAGACAGACAACATGACTCATCATACGCAGAAGAACGATATGATGATGTAATATCGAATCCGAATGAACGTGAAGTAAAATTACATCAAACCTACGCAGACAAAAAAATCCTCTCACAAGCTATGAGGCTGCATTCAATCAGAAAAAACAGACAACACAAAGTCCAACGAACAAGTTATAGAGACTTTGTGCTAGTGTGTGTATGCGATGAAAATTGCAAATGGAAGATGAGAGCATCAAGTTTCAGAAAAACTAGTATGTTCAAGGTTAGAGAATTCAATGATATCCACACTTGTTCGGTCAATGTATTGTTGGGAGACCACAGACAGGCAAATAGTGAGTTGGTCAGTGAATGCATAATGCAAAAAATAACAAATTTGAAGAAAATATACACACCAACCGATATTGTGGAAGACATGATCTCAGAATATAATGTGTCTATCTCTTACCAAAAAGCATGGAGATCGAAGGAGAAGGCGTTGGAAAAGGTGAGAGGAAATCCACACGACTACTCACTCATCCCATCATGGTTATACATGCTGAAGAAAACAAATCCAGGTAACACCTTATTACAGTTATTTGTTTTATAGCATTATACAGTAACCAATATGATGTTCAACATTAACCAAGATATCATTACACGATAGAGTGTTTACTAATGTAAATTTTTTACTGATTAATATTGTATTGGTTACCTTCATGCAATAATTGGTTACTGTATAATGCATTGGTTACCAACATGTGGTTACCAAGCATTAGTCAGTAATATTATTCAGTAACAAACATAGCATTATTCAGTAACCAATTAAGCATTATACAGTAAACAATAAACTATTACACAGTAACCAATACATATTTAGACATAATGCATGTTTAGTTAATATTAGTATTATACCATTTGTATGCGGTTATTATACATGTTTGGTTACCTTAATACGCATGTTTAATTACTGTATAATGTAATATACAAATTGTGTACCTTTAACCACATGAACAGTTACCGATTACTAGTTATTTGGATACAGTATACTACTTGTAATTCTAATAATAGTTCTGATGTTTTATATCAGGTTCCGTCACAGCCCTTGAGTTGGAAACAAATGGTCGTTTCAAGTATCTATTCTTTGCCATTGGAGCATCCATTCAAGCATGGCACCATTGTTTTCCAATCATCGTAATCGATGGCACATTCATACAATCAACTTACGGGGGGACATTACTGATAGCAAGCACATAAGATGCAAATCGAAATATTATTCCGATTGCTTTTTCAGTTGTTGACAGCGAAAATGAATTGTCTTGGAAATGGTTTTTTGTAAATTTGAGAATTGCTTGTGGAGTTAGGGAAGGTCAATGTATTGTTTCAGACAGACATGAAGCCATTATACAAGGACTGAATTGTGTGTTTCCGGATATCATGCATGGTTCATGCACATATCATATATTGAAAAATATAAAAAACAGATTCAAAAAGAAAGGAGAAGAAGTTAAACAGGCTTACAACGGGGTTTGTAGATCTTACACTGTTGAACAATTCAATAAACACATGGCTGAACTTGATGCCATTGATCCTCGAATAAGGACATATCTGGAGGAAGAGGTCAAGTTGGATAGGTGCACCAGGCTCCATGGGACTGTAAGCAGGTACTCAACAATGACTTCAAACACCGCCGAATCTATTAACAATGCAATCAAGTTTATCAGGGATCTTCCAGTTGTGACAATGATTGAATGCATACGTTGTCTGGTTCAAAAATGGTATTTCACAAACTAACAAGCAGCCATATCAACATTCACAACACTTTCCACAACAGCTGAGAGAAAGTTGCAATCTAATATCTTTAAATCAAAGATACTTAAGGTAATTAATACTCGATTTAAATTATTGCATCCTAATTTGCATTTGCAATCTACTGACTATTACTAACTTGGTTACTGACTATTGCTGAGTTGGTTACTGTGTAACCATATAATGGTTGTTGGCTATTGCTGAGTTGGTTACTGTGTAACATTATACTGACTAACAGTAACTTGGTTACTGGATAAAATTATAATCTTTATTGGTTACAGACTAATACTAACTTACTTAATGTGCAACATTACATTGGTTACTGACTACTACTTAATTGCTTACTGTGTACTTATATACTGATTACTATATAATGCTTATTTGGTTACTGTGTAACACTATATTGGTTACTGATCAATACTGACTTAGTTACTATATAACATTATAATATTACTGTGATTTATAATTGTTTCTTTTATATTGGTGGTTACTTATTGACTAATATTGTGTACTAGTTAATTAGTTGAATTTGGGATGCAACTCTTAAACATATAATGGTTACTGACTATTGCTGAATTGGTTACTGTGTAACCATATAATGGTCACTCGCTATTGCTGAGTTGGTTAATGTGTAACATTATACTGACTACAGAAACTTGGTTACTAGATAAAATTATAATCTTTATTGCATAATATTACTGAATAATACTGATTTGGTTACAAACTATTGTTGACTTTATTAATGTGCAACATTATATTGGTTACTAACTACTACCTAATTGATTACTGTGTAATTATATAATGGTTACTGTATAATGCTTATTTGGTTACTGTGTAACATTATACTGGTTACTGATCAATACTGACTTAGTTACTATGTAACATTATAATGTTACTGTGATTTATAATTCTTTCTTTTATATTGGTGGTTACTTGTTGACTAACATTGTGTACTAGTTAATTGGTTACTGTATATTTGGCATGCAAATGTTAATCTGATTATATACATTGGGTGTTGTAGGTTGAGACATCAAACTTAGTGATTTTTACTGTTTACGATGTCTCTAAACAGTATATTGTGGACATCGAACAAAAGACATGCACATGTCGTAAATTTCAGTACCATGAGATGCCTTGCCCGCACGCTGCTGCTGTTATGAGCAAGAGAAATTTGAGCTGTTATGATTTTTGCTCAAGAAATTACACTAAAGCAACTTTGGTCAAGACATATTCAGCTTCCATCATGCCATTAGATGACAAAGAAAACTGGGATGTATCAGAAGAAGTAAAAAACATATGTATAAAACCACCCAACACAAGAAGACCAGCAGGAAGACCAAAAAAAGGGAGGTACAAACACGGATCTGAAATCAAAATTCAAAACAAATGCAGCAGATGTCAAGAAAAAGGACACAACAGAAAGACATGCAGTAATCCCCCGGTTTTAAGACCACTAAAAAGGGTTTGATATCGTGCAGTTAAATTAAGAGTATAGATACATGAATGTATTATTGTTTACTTTGAGTAACCATTAAACGATTGGTTTGTAAAATTTTTGATTGTGTTTAGTAAACAAAATTGTTATTCATTTATATATTGATTTTTGATTTCAATAAAACATTAACAATAACAGTAATCAAACAAATACATAATAGTAACCATAACAGTTTTTAATAGTAACCACATATTTACATATCAGTAACCAGAACAGTTACCAGCTAATAACATAACAGTAACCATACCAGTTTTTAACCAAATAATTACATAACAGTAACCATAACAATGTTTAATGATACCCAAATAATTACATAACAGTAACAATCACAGTAACCAACTAATTTCATAACAGTAACAATACCATTTTATAATGGTAAGCACAACATAAACAACATGTATATCCAGCAACATATAATTAAAAGGGTATTGAAGTTTATGAAACCCATGTATACTCACACATGTCCACTTAACATATGACATATGTCCTGATACAATATCGTTACTCTGGTTACTATCAAATCATTATCTGGTTACATATTTATACATGATTGGTTACAAACTGTATATTACAAAATTATAATTGGTAACCATTTTATACATGATAGTAACCATAACAGTAACTATGCCGGTTTTTAATGTAAACCAAATAATTATATAACAGTAACCATAACAATGTTTAATGGTACCCAAATAATTACATGACAGTAATCATCACAATAACCAACTAATTTCATAACAGTAACCAAATCAGTTTATAATGGTAACCACAACATAAACAACCTGTATATTCAGCAACATGTAATTAAAAGGGTATTGAAGTTTAAGAAACCCATGTATACATAACACATGTACATTTAACATTTGATATATGTCCTGATACAATCTTGTAACTCCATGTTTACTATCAAATCATTATCTGGTTACCCATTTATATATGATTGGTTACCAACTGTATATTTCAAAAAAATTCAACAAACACAACTTAAAAAGAAACAAAATACCAACCAACAAACAATATCTCTTTCATTAATGCTAATATAATCAAATATGTAATCCAATCTACATAAGATCCAATGAACATCAAAAAAATCATAAACAATACACAAATGTTGTGTATAACACCAAAACTAAAACAAAAAATACACAACAAATTTAATAAAGACAAAACAACGAAATCCGAACTAATCAAAATCTGGAACAAATCTTCCTGGAAATTCTCTATCAGTATCATAGCCCTCCAACTGCTTTTTCCTAGCATGCATAAATAGGTTTGTGCATAACTTTTTTCGATACTTAAAAATGGGGAAAGGAATAGGAATCTGATCAAACATCTGATGAATGACATGCTCAGCAAAACAAATTGTGAACATCCCACAATCACTGTAACAACAAACAACATATAACAAAAATCAAAAATAAAATCAACCTATATGTAATAATTAAAAAAATTTACAAAATTTAACCCTTACCCCTCTACTTGTTCAGGAACTGTCTCAGCAAATTCCAACTCAATTATATCGTCTTCGTCCTTGTTGCGATACGGGTCACTGCTGAAGTCAATGTCAGACCTATCCTTCCAAAAACCAGACTTGCGCAGTAGTATGGGAAGAATGAAGATGTACGGCTCATAAACATCAGATATTTTAATTTGCATGGATTTCCTTTTTGGTTGTAGAGAATTGTACACAGTTAGACACCTACGATGCACATCAAAAGACAACAACAACCAATGGTCCGGTGATGACATATGAATTGGGAACAACACATAGTCAACGTTCCTCCATGGTGTGTTGACATCCATAAACAGCCCATGTATGTATTCAGCAACATCACCCTCCCCAGACAGAACAATTTTGTCACAATTTTTTTTTGTATACTCCTCGAAAAGAGCGGTGATCTTGCTGTGAAACCAACAATCCGTAGTCGTTACCCTTATAGGAACACTTTCGGAATGTCTTGCCAATTTACGGAAATAATACAAGGCAATATTGATGTGCTGAGCCAAAAAAAAAATTAACATGATATTAACAGTTGTTGGCAAATGCAAGTATGTAATTAATATAACTAAATAATGTAAACATAACTACAAAAACAGTAACCAATACATCATAAGACAGTAACCAAGACATCATTATACAGTAACCAATACATCATAAGACAGTAACCAAGACAGCATTATACAGTAAACAACATGTTGCAAAAAGGTAACCAATGTAAACTGCTTACTTATTAATGCTGTCTTGATTATCTTCATGCAACATGTTGGTTACTGTCTAATACATTGGTTACCAACCATGTGCATACCAATTATTAGTCAGAAATATTATGCAGTAACCAAAACAACATTAGTCAGAAACCCATTCAGCATTATACAGTAACCAAAACAGCTTTAGATAATATATTGGTTAGACAGTAACAAAAACATAATTAGACATTAATAAAGACATCATAAGACAGTAACCAATATATCATTAGACAGTAACCAAGAAAGCATAAGACAGTAACCCAAAAATCATAAGACAGTAATCAAGACATCATTAGATATTAATCAAGACACCCATAAGACAGTAACCAAGACATCATTATACAGTAACCAATACATCATTATACAGCATTACTTAATATGATATTAACAGTTGTTGGGAAATGCAAGTATGTGATTAATATAACTAAATAATGTAAACATAACTACAAAAACATAATTTTTAAAATAATACTCACATCGTCGTCTAACCACTGCCCAGGCGTCTTTAATTTATAGAACCACATCTTCGATGATATTGCAATGGATCCAAATTCAAAAGAAGGCATGATAATATCGTTCTTTCCAGGAAATTTGTCTGTCCTTCAATATAAAAACATAATATTAGTATACACACTAACATTAACAATTACCGTATTAATATACACACTACTACAAATCAAACTTGCACGTTCTATAATTAACATACTAATGAACCAACTTAATTTTAAACAGTACCATGCTAACCAGCAAATATTAAAATCATAACCATAATCAAATAGTAACTAATACATAACTAATAGGTAACCGAAACATAAACTAATATTAACCATAATATAAAGTACTAGTAACCATAACATTAATTTAATAGTAACAACACCATTTATTTAATATTAACATTTAATAAATATTTAATATTATGCAGTAACCAAAACAACATTAGTCAGTAACCAATTAAGTATTATATATTAACCAATGTAATGTTGCACATTAACCAATACAACATTCGATAATAACCATCTCATCATTATACAGTAACAAAAACAGCATACCAAAATCAGTAAACTAATAAACAACTTAATTTTAAACATTAATATGGTAACCAAATCATAATCACATAGTAACAGAAACATATCTACTAGGTAACCAAAACAATATCTAATATTAATCAGAATATAAAATAATAGTAACAATAACATTTATTTAAATATTAACCATATTTTACTACAATAATAAAAACTTATTTGTTTCATAAAAAACTATAGCATTGTTAACAACAAAATCAAACCTTTTTCTGTTGTTTATTCCAATTTTGAACCATTCTTCAAACAATCCCTCTTCAATTTTTGAGGGCATCTCCATGCATGATTTGGGGAATGCACTTAAACGTGCAAGTGTTTGACTATCAACACCCACTACAGTAGATGATGAACCAGCAGATCCGAACGCTGCTGTATATGGAGACCGTAAAATGGCACTCTTTGCAGGTTCACGTAAAGGTCTACCACCGGCTTTCTGGACACTCTTCTCCAACTCGTCACACTTAGCTATGTCCTGTGTGGTGAGAACCATAAGATCAAGAGCATACCTGCTTGCTGCCTCACCTTTCTTCCCCTTTTTCAGTTGACATAAAAAGGTAATATATACGATTAGTAACCTGAATAAAATAAACTAGTAACCAACTGACTTTACAAAAGCTAATGAACTAAAATGAACATGTTATATTAGCAATCTGAATAACATAAACTAGTAACCAAATCACAATATAATAGTAGTCAAAACATAATATAATTGTAACCAAAACACAATATCATAGTAACCAATTCACTATATGATGGTAACTAAAACATAAATAACATTTCAATAAATGATGTTTTCAATAAATGATGGCCCATAATTATAACACTAACCTTATCAGCATCATACAGAACAATCTCTTTCCCAGAACATTGGCTTAATATGTCAAAAGATGGCATGTCATTATTATTGTCAATCTGCGTAAAATAAAGAACCATTTAATAATTAAAACAAAATACATATATCACATAACAGAACAAACAAATATGTCTAACCTTGACAATTTCTTCATCATCATTATTTTTTTTTTCATCGGGTTCTTCAACCATAGCAGGACGTTCAACTTCATTAGCAATCTCAATTACATTCACATCACTCTTCTCCACGAATATTGACACATCATCACCAACTTCATTAACCAATTCAATTTCATTCCCACCCTTCTTCTCAACTTCATCCAACACATCATCACCATCATTATTCTTATTCACTTTTGAAACATGATCAACATCCTCATCAACATGGACCTCCTCCACCATGACATCAGCATTCTCATTATCAATGTCATCGGAAGCATCATCATCAGCTTCATCGCCTTCACCGCCTTCATAACCTTCATCACCTTCATAACCTTCATCACCTTCATTTTCATCATCATCATCATCATCACCAGCATTGTCAGAATCGTCATCATCAGACTCACCATCAAGCTTTTTGTCCCCCACGTCTTTGATAGCACGTAACTCATCTCTAATAATGGACCTAAGGTCCCTGCATAACTGGACATGTAAAAGCTGCATTTCATCTTTAATATCAGTTCGCAAATTTCCAAATTCTTTCTTCAATTCAGAAACATCTTTCTTCAATTCAGACACTTTCTTCTCCAACAGCTTAAACCGTACATCAATTGCCTCTTTCACATCAGATAAATCAACACCAATGTTGTCGGCCTTCACTTTTTTATCTACTTTCTTGTCACCATCCTTCCCATTAAAAAAGTGAAAACCGCCCAAATCAAGTCGATCCTTCTCATCGGTCGTGGGAGTCAAAATGTTTATCCTCATCTGAAAAATAATAAGTATAGTTTAGTATATCATCTAACAAACAATGTACAATTACATTGAAATAAACAGTAAATAAGGAATCATAAAACATAATCAGTAACCAAATACATATATACAGGTAACCAAATGTATAATAAGTAGTAACCAACTAAATGTATAAATGTAACCAAAATGTGTATATGATTGGTAACCAAAAACAATGTCATTAGTAACCTGAATGTAATCTAATCAGTAACCGTATTTTAATATTCAAGAATCCAAAAACATTGTTATTATTAACATGCATATAAAATAATCAGTAACCAAACGTGTATATAAAGATAACTAACTACTTTGTTGATAGTAAACTTCTCATAATATTTTCATTTATCAAGTATATAACTAAAAGTTAAACAACATACCTGTCCGGAACAAAAAACTAATTCATTCAACTTGTCATTAGAAAGCGGCTTCATTAACTCCTTCCATCTGAATAAACGGACATCCGATGGATGCTCGTCATTGCATATACCCCGACTTTTGAATGTCGGAATAGTTTCAAACATAAAAACTTGGAATACATACGGAAGCCCATTCAACTTGTACAGTTTGGTGTAATGATCCATGTAAAAATTGTATGTTGAAACACCATTCTTTCCTTTCCTATAACGCCCCTTTAAAGCATTAGACAAAGAGTACTTTGTCATCTCAAAAGCAACTTTCCCCCAAGGAAAACTATTAACATCGCCGTAACACAAAAAATTAACCATTGCCCCAACAACGTAATTTTCAGAAAATGTGCACATAATGAAATTAAAGACCAAAAATATCATAGACATCTTAATAGCCTCATCATCATCATCAAAAACTGCCTTCCTATATATCCTACCTATACTACTACGTGTCACAGCTTCGTCACCAAAAAACTTACCAACAAGCATATTATCCATACCTTTATATGGAGTTATATCATCATCACCTTTCCATCTCAACCCAGATATCATACAAAACTCAGGCAAACCGAACCTGACCCTTTTCTCTCCGAACAAAAACCACATTTCACCGTCATCCCTCTGGTGAACCTCCCTCACAAGAGCGTGGTGAATGATCTGGGAATACATTTGGTGCTCACCAAACTCAATAAAATTACCAAAACATGTTGCCTTAAATTTATCCAGCTGACTATTATTCAATTTTTTTGCAATTATACTAGGGACTTCCATGTCGCACCAATATATCACTTTTCCGTTGAATTTTCTGTTCCATTCCTCGTAATAAAGATCCCATAACTGCAAGTAAACAAAATCATATTTACAAAGTTAACCAACCAATCATATGATAGTAACCAAAAAAACATAGACAATTAACCAAAACAGCATTAGTCAGTAACCCATTCAGCATTATACAGTAACCAATACAATGTAGCACAGTAACCAATACAGCTTTAGACAATATATTGGTTAGACAGTAACCAAAACATCATTAGACATTAATAAAGACATCATAAGATAGTAACCAAAATATCATTAGACAGTAACCAAGAAAGCATAAGACAGTAACCCAAAAATCATAAGACAGTAACCAAGACATCATAAGACAGTAATCAAGACATCATTAGATAGTAATCAAGACACCCATAAGACAATGACCAAGATATCATTATACAGTAACCAATACATCATAAGACAGTAACCAAGACATCATTAGACAGTAACCAAAGACACTCATAAGCAGTAACCAATACAACATTATACAGTAAACAACATGTTGCAAAAAGGTAACCAATGTAAACTGGTTACTTATTAATGCTGTCTTGATTATCTTCATGCAACATGTTGGTTACTGTCTAATACATTGGTTACCAACCATGTGCATACCAATTATTAGTCAGAAAAATTATCCAGTAACCAAAACAGCATTAGTCAGTAACCCATTCAGCATTATACAGTAACCAATTAAATGTTGCACAGTAACCAATACAGCTTTAGACAATATATTGGTTAGACAGTAACCAAAACATCATTAGACATTAATAAAGACATCATAAGACAGTAACCAATATATCATTAGACAGTAACCAAGAAAGCATAAGACAGTAACCCAAAAATCATAAGACAGTAACCAAGACATCATAAGACAGTAATCAAGACATCATTAGATAGTAATCAAGACACCCATAAGACAGTGACCAAGACATCATTATACAGTAACCAATACATCATAAGATAGTAACCAAGACATCATTAGACAGTAACCAAAGACACTCATAAACAGTAACCAATACAACATTATACAGTAACCAAGACACTCATAAGACAGTACCCAATTCAGTTTTGGTTACCTTCATGCAACATGATGGTTATTGTCTAATGCATCATAAGACAGTAACCAAAACATCATTAGACAATAACCAAAGACACTCATAAGCAGTAACCAATACAACATTAGACAGTAACCAAGACACTCATAAGACAGTACCCAATTCAGTTTTGGTTACCTTCATGCAACATGATGGTTATTGTCTAATGCATTGGTTAGCAATCTTGTGGTTACCAATCATTAATCATTAATATTATGCAATAACCAATTAAGCATTATACAGTAAACAATAACAAAATTTAAATTAACACACCTTTAAAATTCGTTGAGTTGGAATTATCTTCTGGATAAGCACTTGAACTTCATTCTTAACAGGGACATCAAAATCAGAATCTAATTGCACTACGGAATGTTTGATATCACTATGTATCACCAAACTACTATCATTCTTACTTGATTTATTAACTACATCCTTCCCCTTCCCCTTCCCCTTCCCCTTCCCCTTGCTCTCCACAACAAACTTCTTCAATTTCTTAACAGAATCGCCCTCCACGATCCTTTTCCTCTTTCCATCCTTCTTACTTGTATCATTCCTTGTATCAACCATTCTATACAAAAACATAAAGACAACACAAACCAAAACAATGAATACTCCATTCTGTTAGTAAATTACTTTAATATATAATACATTAAACTTAATAAGAAAATACTCACTTGAAGAAATAATAAACACCAGAGTCGATAAATGGAGAAGAATAACGAGTAACAACGACAATGAACCAGACGAGTAACAACGACAACGACAATGAACCAGACGAGTAACGAGTAACAACGACAATGACGAAAACTGAACGAGTATGCCGAACAACTAAACAAATATGATAGAGATGAAGAACACACGAACACAGATGAACAACAATCACCGGAAACAATAGTTTTTAACTCCGATTACGTTTAGTCGCGACAGAGGAGAGAACAAGGGTTTCAGCATGTGCAAAAGGGTTTGGTAACTGCATAGTCCTGTACAAATGATAGGCGGTTATCACGCGATTCAAAAAAAAACTTTTTTTTATGTCAGCCAATTAATATTTATCCCTTAAATTAAGGAATCTTAATTGTATTAGTATTGTAAATATATATGATGTAATGTCATATTTTTGTAATTATTTTATTAATGTATGATTTTTGTAATTACTTTCATAAATGTACTATAATATGTAATTGTTCCTTTTATATATTTTTGATAAACATTTTTAGGACAACATGGATAAAATGAAAAAATAGAGAGGTCAAAATGCAAATGATCACATGAGGTTAAGACAAATGTGACATTTAAAAGGATAAATTATTATTTTTAAAATTATCGTTTAACAAATAAATCTCTAATTTAGAACAGGTAAAATACTACCGAGTAAACGTAGAATATATATTATTTAATAGATTAGCCAAAGTCTTCGCTATAACTAATAACAAAATACAATGAGAGTACACAAGGGATACAATAATTTACAATATTTGTGAGACGAGACAAGTTTAATAACCAAAACTCAAAAATGCGGTCATCATACTTGCCAAAGGAACAGAGATATTGTCATCCACTACCCCTGTAGTTGGGAGGGACTCCAACACAGTTGCCACCAAAGCAACTAAAGCAACTCTCTCCATTGTCCAAACCCAATCCAACTGGAAGTAACCAAGGGCAGAAAAGTAATAGAGCATCCTACATTTCGAACCGAAAAGTTCAATGTCAAAAATTAAAAAGAAACACACAACTTAGGTTTGTTTGGCTACAACATTTGTAAAAGTAATGCTATTATTACATAAAATCATTCACATACTGCTCATTAGAACTGAGAAAATAATTAAATTGGAATCAAAATCGCACCAAAAAATCGTACAAACCGCACGAATTAAAACTGCAAGAATTAAAATTGCATCAACAGTTCCGATGTATGAGGCGGTTGTATGCTATTATGGTTCCGGTTTGATTACTAGTCAAAACCGCACACATAAAATTGAAATTGCACCATGTGTGTGTATGTATGTATTATCTCTAGTAAATTCTAAAACTTTTCACTTGAACACGCTCAGAAAAAATTTCAGTCTTGCATTGTCATTTTTTCACCAATTGAAAGAAGATGGTTAGAGGTTATAGAGTCAAAGATTAAGCATTTGGGTTTTAGAATTTCGAATTTATTTGATACGTTACTGGAGGGGCTTATAGCTAAGGAGCCAAATTCGTTGCTTCGAGCACTTGATGCATTGGTTAAAGTCTATGCTATAGTAGTTAGGGTTGATCGAGTAACCAAATTAGAACCGAAACCGCACCAAAAATCGCACGAATCGCACCAATTAAAATTGCACCAACGGTTCCGACGTATGTGGCAGTTTTAGGTGGGTTGAATAACCAAATTTACGGTTCCGGTTTGGTTACTAACCAAAATCGCACACATAAAACTGAAACCGTACCGTGTGTGTGTATGTATGTATTATCTGTAGTAAATTACAAAATTACTTTTCACTTGAACACGCTCAGAGAAAATCTCAGTCTTGCATTGTTATTTTTTTACCAATTGAAAGAAGATAGTTAGAGGTTATAGAGTCAAAGATTAAGCATTTGGGTTTTGAAATTTCTGCTTTGTTTAATGCGTTACTGGAGGGGCTTATAACTGAGGGGCCAAATTCGTTGGTTTGAGCTCTTGATGCATTGGTTAAGATCTACACTATAGTAGTAATAGTTTAATAGATTATTTTTTAAATTAGGTATAGTTATGATTATATTCTATAAGTCCTCCCTGCAATATATAAGATAGAATTTCATTCTATCTCCAGTATATACTTTTAATTTTTGAGGAATTAGACAAACCTTCTTGTTATTGAATATATGGTCTCCGTTATTTTATATAGCGTATGTTTAGTTTTGAAGCATCATTCATTTATTATAAACTAAAATTATTTTATTTGTCTCACTGTTCTATGATTTGATAGTGAATCTGACATGTTTGGCAAAAGGAGCTTTGTTTCTATGCTTGATATAATTCTCATTGCCGACTTTGTCACTAAGTTAATTGCTCGATATGAGCTCTATATTAAATTCTATTAAAGTCTTAGACCTTTTTGTTGTTTCAATTAGTTTTGGAACCGAAATCGCACCAATTAAAACCGCACCGCACAATTTAAAACTGTACCGCACAAATCACAAACGGTTTCATATGTGGTTTTAGATTGTCAAATTGCACCTAAATGATTTTGGGCGCGATTTGGACTTTAAACCGCACCAAACCACACCATGCTCTCCCCTAATAGTAGTAATAGTCTAATATATTATTTTTCAAATTAGGTATAGTTAAGATTATATTCTATAAGTTCTCCCTGCAATATATAAGATATAATTTCATTCTATCTCAAATATATATTTTTAATTTTTGGGGAACTAGATAAACCTTCTTGCTAGTTATCAAATATATGGTTTCCATTGATTTATATATCATATATTTTAGTTTTAAAGCATCATTCCTTTATTATAAATTAAAATTATTTTACGTGTCTCACTGTTCTATGATTTGTTGGTGAATTTGACATGTTTGGCAGAAGGAGCTTTGGTTCTATGCTTGATATAATTCTCATTACCGACTTTATTACCAAGTTAATTGCTCGATGTGAGTTCTGTGTTAAATTATATTGAAGGCTTAGACCTTTTTGTTGTTTCAATTGGTTTTAGAACCGAAACCGCACCACACCAATCACAAGCGATTTTGTGTGCGGTTTTGGATTCGTCAAATCGCACCTAAGTGGTTTTAGGTGCGATTTGGATTTCAAACCGCACCATGCACACCCCTACCGCTCACATATACTCACATACATATTGGTATGACCCATATGACTTGCTATTCACGTGAACCATACTAATATGCATATGAGTGTATGTGAACAGTATGTGAGCGATTTTTATGTGATAGTAGACTTGTTACATTTGTAATACCATTGCATTATAGACAAACTATACTAGAACATGTTATTTCTATTCAATTTAATTAAATTTTCAAACGCACACAATACACTAAACGCACCAAACACCTTATAATCAAACAAGCACACAGGAGAGTTTGCATAGTTTTACACAACAAAGTGTAATTTCATGTTAGAAGCACCCAGTGGCGAAGTCAAAAACTTTTGTTAATGAGGTCAAAATTATTATTAAGTTAAAAATAATTTGGCGAGAGTTCAAGGGCAACACCCCCGAGCCAATTTTTTTAATACTTTATACTATATTGCAATAAATATAATAAGTAATAATATATGGTATATATATACACTATATTGACTCATAATAGACTTTTTTTAATCACAACTGTTCATAAGTAAGTAATTCATTATTTATTTTTAAAAATAATATAAATTATATTATTATTTAGTTTAAAATATTATAGAGAGATATACATATATTGATCAGAGGATATGAGTCATATATGATTAAAATTTGATTGACAAAATTATAAATTTTTAATTTGACCCCGTATAATAAAAAAATTATAAAATTTTAGTGGAGTCAATTTATATATAATACTAAAAAAATTTAAAATTTACCTTATATTATAAAACAAATTTTTTTTCCAATATGGTTAATTGATCCCACAAGATTGTATGCGACATCGCCACCGGAAGCACCTAATTCTCAAAAACAAAAAAATGTTAGAAGTAGCTCAAGTGAGTTGATTTTCCATAATATTTTGTCCAGAAATGAGTCACATTTGAATTCTTATAACTTTTTTAATGTTTGTCTATGACACATTTAAGATATACTCCAGTTGTTCCTCCATAAAAGTCTGATTTGAAATTTTGTGAATACTAAGCATATATTTTCGTTTCATACTTACACTTGAAATAATAAATTATTAATGTAATAGTGAAATTATTGAAGATATTTTGTCATTTTATACTAGACTTGAATGCACTTTGCATCTCTCAAGTATACCGTATTTTACGCATTACATCTTATACTTCAAAATGTGATACTTTTTTGTATTATGTATTTTTAGCGAATCGGCACATAACACCCTTTAGCCCAAAATTTGTCGCTAAAAGTGACAAAAAGTATCAAATTTTGCACTTTTAGCGACGAATTTTTGATCGAATGGCGTTATGTGTCGGTTCGCTAAAAGTACAAGATATAAAATGTCACGTTTTAAAGTATAGGATGCAATATGTAAAATAAGATAAATTTCAAGGGTACAAGTACATTTAACACCTACTATCAACAAAAAGAGAGGAGGATGTAAATTTTTTCTAATATAAATTAAAGTTTAGAATTTAATGCTCTCTTTTGCTCCAGAAAAAGAGTATCACTTGCTAATATTTTTGTTACAAAAAAATTGTCTTCTTATTAGTAGTAATATAAAATGGCACAGTGTTCTCAAATTTATCATCATAATTTTATTATCATGTCATCACTATTAAACAAATAACTTGCTATTTATAAGGATAAACATAGAACGGAAATACATTTTGAATGTTTTCAATTTTGCAAAATGGATTATTTTTTGTGAAACAAATGGAGTATTGAACGAGAAAAAAACTAGAAAATTATTTTTTACTTTATTTTTCTAAATGTATCCTAGATAACCCTTATTAGGCAGTCAAAAACTAGTCATGGAGAGTTAAATGAGAGTCTTATTTTTAGATTCAGAGGAGGTATGTAATAGCTGGTAATGCAAGATTAAAAAACCCACCCAGTAGAGATCAAGAAACCAACTACAAACATGGAGATGCTACCAGCCCAACTCTTTTGCTTATTGTAAGGAAGTTTTGAGGAGCCAAATCTTCTACCCATAATATCAGCAACACCTATAAAATGGCCAAGTTAGAAAGAAATCACAAGAACAAAGAAACTATCGAGTTTGGATACAAGTAGAGCTGCAAATGAGATGAGCCGAGTCGGATTTTGACTTCTTGAGCTCGAGCTTGTTTAAAAATTAAACAAGCCAAGTCGTTCCGGGCTTTAAACGAGTCTGAGATTTGTTATACGAACTTGAACTTGGCTCGTTTAGTAAAAGAGTTGAGCTCGAGCCTGAGCTAAGTTTATGCGATTCAAACTTAAGCCAAACTCGTTTTAACTTTTTGATTATAATTTTTTTTTTTAAAATACTAATTAAAAGTTAAACGAGTCGGCCTTGAGACATCATATTGTTTGAGTCCGACACTTTTATCTAAACAAGATAAGGAGTTTGATTAAACTTGACTCGTTTGACGAGCTCGAGCCGGAGTCAAGTCAGGTCTGGCTCGCAAGTAGCCCAGTTAATTTATAATTATAGATACAAGGTGAAACTATTACCATCCCCACCACACATCATTGCTAGCGAAACTACTCCAACGGGCGACTCACGCCAGAACGTGACAGCACATAAAATCAAAATCAAGATGTAATATAGAGGGCCTTTTAGCAATTCCCTGCATGGAGAAAAACCCTGTAAGTAACATAACGAATTCATTTGTACAATTCAAGAAAGTCATAAAAAAATGATAAAGCTAAGAATTTACTCTGGGTTTCCTTCTCGAGTAACAGATTTTATAAGTGCTTCATCTGGAGCCAACGAGAGGCCATGAATCAAAAGTCTTAAGCAATTTACAAGAGGGACTATAGAAGCAAAGTACCGAGCTTCTGTTGAGGTGCTAATCAAGGAATAAAATGATATAATGAAGTAATTGGAGAAAAATCAATAATTTTATTGTACCACATAAAAATATGTAGTATCTCAGTGAAAGTGTCTTTGAAGATTGAATGGAAACCTGAAAATTGGCCAGGAGGCCATGAAAAGCAAGCCAGATAGTATATGGACCAGTTTTCTGCTCAAGCTCTGTGCATAAGCATAGAAAGTTCGAAATGATCATTTTAAAGAAAACAAGCTTAGTTAATTCAAAAACTGAATTACGAAATTGATAATAAAGTATGCTATTAAAAGTTCATAACTCAAATTTTTAAAATGGAAAAGCTCATTTACTTGGTGTAGTCTTACTTCAGGAAATTACACCCATTTGCCAACTGAGATACGAAATTACTTATTCTACTTTCCATAAACAGGTTGAAGGAGATGTAAGATGTTATTTTCATCTCTCTTAAAACAAATAAGTCCCAAGATTCTAATCCTATTTCAAACATGGGTGGTGGGATTCCTCATTTCACCCAGAAACAAAGGACTTCTCCAAAAAGGTTCAGGGCTTTTTACAATCGCATCAGCAGAACTTCCATATAGTCAAGCCATAAACCCGAATGATAGTTAAGTTAGCAACTTCTGGTGATTGCTAACCAGAATTTTCAATAAAACAAGTTTTCGAGACTTGGTCTGTAAAAAATTTCAACTTCATTTGAGTCGAATTCTAGTTAAATGTGTTTAGCAACTCAATTCCAAGCCTTAGAACTGAAATTGATCATTGTTGGGCCAAGATTATTTGGGCCTCTTGAATATAGTGGGATATTAATCCTGTGGAATTATATGGGCTTGGACCAGGAGTGAGGTGAACGGGGGATTTATAGATTGAGGATCCTAATTCTATTTGATCTCTTAATTTGGAAGAAAGTATTGGACTATGAATCCACTTCTTAATTATAGGAGATTTGATACAATCATGTCAAGGATTGGTCATTGGATGAGAACCTTAACCTAATTCGGAGAAGGATTGTATGAAGGTGGTGAGATCATTATAAATACAAGGCACTTCATTGATTTTAAGGTACACACAATTCATTATTATTTTCCAGCACTAGAGCATTAAGCCTTCATTGTTAACCTTATATCAGCATGTACTTATTCTCACACCGGAGCTATCTCTCGGCGGCCCAAGACGTCAAGCTTTCGGTGTTTACTCGTTTCTGTGCAGGATTGGACGCGCTTTGGTGATTAGAGTGCGTAGATGGATCTTGGTGTTAACATTGGCGCTAGAAGGAGGGATTTTCTAGTGTTGTTGGATTTCAATCATGTTCACCAACTTCCTACATCGGAGATTATGGAGAACAGTAGGACAGTTACCGGTGGAGGACAGCCAACGGCGGGAAGTTCTTCTCACCAGAGAGGATCAGTAAAAGATAGGTTGGGGCATCAAAGAGCATCCATGACAGACTTAGGCCACAAGGTGCCCCTGTAGGGTCTCAAGCTAGAGACCATGATGATGTAAGGAGGAGGTTGTTTTCCACAATCAGTAAAGGGCCTGATAATGATCGGATGAGGGTAGAAGGCACACCGCCGAGAACCCAATGCTGAGAAGATCAGGCGGACATGAAATCTACCATGGCCAAGACGACATAGGAGACTGATAAGGCTTTTAAGGTGTTGTTGCAATAGAAGGAAGAGATTGCAAAGCAGATGGTTGTTATGGTCGAACAGGAAGATGAGGCCTCTAGCCATACTAGATCTAAAAGGCATGAAAGGTCTCCAAATAGACAAGATAGAGCTCGGAGGAAGGGGTCGTACTCCCGAGGATCTAAAGAGGGCACCTCGCCCTGTGGATTCTCGGTATGGCAATAAGGGGAGACGTCGAAGCAGATCGAGAGGTCGTACACCCGAGAATCCAAAGAGGTTACACTGCCCTGTGGAGTCTCGGCACAGCAGGAATGACAGACAAAGCCTATCCAGGGAAGAAAGTTTAGATAGAAAGGGTCGATCCGGCCACAAGAAGAAGGACTCCCCTAGGAAAGAAATTTCCACAAATCCCGAAGGGGTGGAACTATTGGCCAGAAAATTGGAGGAGATTCAGAAGGAACTGGCTGAAGTTAAGAAGTGGAAGGAGAGTTCGGGTAAAAAGGCATCCCCTTTCTCTTCGAAAATCCATCGGGAGAAGGCAGGCCCTAGTAAAAAGCTCCCTTATATGGAAATTTATGATGGCTCAGGCAAACATATGATAGGCTGATGGACTATTATGATTACTCGGATGCGGCTAAGTGTCAGACCTTTATGACAACGTTGAGGAAATACGACATGCAGTGGATGGGGACCTTGGCTTCGAACTCCATCTAATTATGGGAAGAGATGTGCGACAAATTCCATGCTTGGTTTGGAAGCAATAAGAGAAGAGAGAAACCCACCGGATCGTTGGCATAGATCAGACAATATTCTAATGAGACGCTGGGCCAGTACGTGAAAAGGTTTAGAGAAGCAGTGGGTCAGGTGACATATCTTAATGAACTTTAGGATGTGGGACTATTTTAGAATGGGTTAGATCTAGTGAAGTCAAAAAAACTGGTGAAGAAGCTGATGTTCAATCATCCGAAGAGCTTGGCCGAAGCATTTAAAAAAGCTAAAGGCTTCATAGTGGTGGAAGAAGTCATGAGCACTTTAAAGCAGAGTTCTTTAGAAAAGTCGAAGGAAAAAGACAAGGATAAATCGGATGGTAACCATAAAAGGTACGGTGGAAGTAATGACTGGACGGATGAGTATCAGAAGAGCTACAACAACAATGGTGGTTCGGGAGGAGGTTGTCCGCCTTTTCTGAGTCAGAAGGTGAATAAGGTGTATACGAAACTTAATACTGATCGGGCTACCATTTTGGAGCAGATAAGAGACTAACCCTACTTCGATCAGCCTATAGACAACATAAAACTAGGGTTTGGGAATCCATCTAAGTACGTTGATTACCATCAGGCGACGAGGCATGCTACGGACACCTGCTGAAACTTAAAAGAGTTTATAAAAAAGAATGTGCAGAGTGAAGCATTAGTACAGTATGTGGCAGGACGAGAGCCCCCGAGGGTGCAACAAAGAAGTAGTGTACCTGTTCAGACCAGTCAACCCGTACAGCAAGGTCAGACCCAAGTGGTAAGATATGTTGTGGATGTGATCATAGGAGGAAATATGGGCAAAGTTTCTAGGAAGAAGCGTCGTGGGTATCTGGATACAGTGATGACAGTGGCAGAAAAAACCGCGAGAAGTGAAAGGTCATACCCGGGTTTGATGATTTCTTTCACTGACAATGATTTCCCTTCAGAACCCATTGAACCTCATGAAGAAGCTTTGGTGATTACTGCACAAGTTGGTTCGGTGGATATGAAGCGGATGATGATAGACAATGGTTCTTCGGTCGATATCTTGTATGCACATGCTTACCAAAGGATGAACTTAGATGGGAGGAAGATAGAGATCGGATAAGATTTTTCGTTAAATGGGTTCAGCAATGAGTCGGTCAAAGTTACAGGGACTATTGAGCTGCCAATCATCTTTGGGATGGCTCCATAGCAGGTAGAAATCATGTGTAAGTTCTATGTGGTGCATATGGATTCGGCATACAATGTGATCTTGGGAAGGCCCACTTTGACAGCTCTCCGAGCGGTGACGTCGATCCCCCACTTTAAGATCAAGTTTCCTAAGCCACATGGAGTTGGGGAAGTTGTTGGGGATTTGGACTTGGCAAGAAGATGCTACAGGAACGCGTTGATCACTTCGAGTGTGGGGGTCAGCAAACAGAAGCAAGCCATGGCTATTGAGATCGAGCCATTTACGGAGAGCAGCATAGAGCCATTGGTTATGTCGGCAGAGGAAACATAAGAGATTGAGTTAATTCTACGGAAGAAAGAGAAGACTATAAAGATAGGTTCAGGTCTGTCGGAGCCTTTTTGGACGAACTTGGTGGAGTTACTTCGGTGTTATGCGGATATCTTTGCCTAGGTTCTCAGTGACATGCCTGAGGTGAGTCAAAAAGTTGTTGAACATAGGTTGTATGTGGACCCAACAAAGAAACATGTTCGACAGAAAAGGAGGATTTTCACGCCAGAAAGACAGAAGATAATTAATGTGGAAATTGCAAAATTGCTGACAGCTGATTTTATATTTGAAATTGACTATCCGGAGTGGATGGCGAATGTAGTGCTGGTTCAGAAGTAGAATAGGAAGTGGCGAGTTTTTATAGACCACACTGATTTGAACAAAGCGTGCCTGAAGGACTTTTATCCTCTGCCACATATTGATCAGCTTATTGATGTGACTTCGGGATATGATCTACTCAGTTTTATGGATGCTTTTTCGGGATATCATCAGATTTCAATGTGTAAGGAGGACATCCTGAAGACAACTATTATCACTCATCAGTCGGTATATGCTTATAAGAAGATGACCTTCGGCTTGTTAAATGCGGGGGCTACTTATCAGAGGATGATGAATTACATGTTCACAAGATAGTTGGGTCTAGGTTTGGAGGTCTAGGTGGATGATATGATTGTTAAGAGCATGTCGGTTCGAGGCCGTTTGGATGACTTGGAGGATTTCTTCCAGATGGTTCGTCACTATAATTTAAGGTTGAATCCGATTAAGTGTACCTCCGGACTGGGTGCAGGGAAGTTCCTGGGATATTTAGTCAGCAAGAGGGGAATCGAGGCTAATCCTGAGAAGATTCAGGCAATTCTGGATATGAAGTCCCCGCAGTCTTATAAAGATGTTCAACATTTGATTGGTTGGATAGCAACTTTAAGGAGTTTTATGTCTAAGTCGGTAGAAAAATGCTTACCGTTCTTTGACACGTTGAAAGGGCTGAAGAATGCGAAGACTTTTCAGTAGACTTCGGAGTGTGAGGATGATTTTTGGGAATAAAGAGGTATTTTTCTTTAGATCATTTGTTGGCAAAACCCGTTCCTGCTGAACCTCTTTACTTGTACTTGGCAGAGTTCGTTAACTGTAAAAGCGATATTGGTGCGGGAGATTGGGGGTAAGCAACACTCGGTTTACTATGTAAATCATGCCCTAAGGGATGCAGAGATAAGGTATCTGAATCTTGAGAAGTTTACCTTTGCTTTGATAATAGCTAGTCGGAAGGTTCGGCAGTACTTCCAAGGTCGGTTAATAGTGGTGTATACAAATCAACCATTAAAAAGGTGCTGGGTAGACCAGAGGTTTCGGGGAGACATGCTGATTAAAAAAGGTGCTGGGTGACCAGAGGTTCGGGGAGACATGTTGCATAAACAATGAAACTATCATAATTTTTTATAGAGTACCATCCTTGAACAACTATTAAAGGGCAAGCGTTGGTTGATTTTGTGGTGGAGTGTTCGTTCTCTGAAGTGGATGACAGTTTGGATCAAGTTGAAGGGTCTGAGAAGCCGGTTGCAGTACTTTAGCAGGCACCG
This sequence comes from Panax japonicus, assembly GCA_020205505.1. Classification (NCBI taxonomy): domain Eukaryota; kingdom Viridiplantae; phylum Streptophyta; class Magnoliopsida; order Apiales; family Araliaceae; genus Panax; species Panax japonicus. Next base: position 41,361,164 of record CM035108.1, on the reverse strand, counting down.
AATTTATGGACATTGTATGCAGATGGGTCGTCCACTTCGGATGTTAGTGGGACTGGGATAATCTTGACAAGTTTGGAAGGGTTTAAAGTGCAGTAGGCTATCAGGTTCGAGTTCAGGGTGACAAATAATGAGGCAGAATATAAAGCGGTATTGGCAGGGTTGCGTTTGGCGAAGAGTCTTGATGTTAGGAGGTTAGTTATTTTTAGTTACTCTTAGTTGGTCGTTAAGCAAGTTTAGGGGAGTACGAGGCTTGAGGTTTGATAATGGTAAAATATCTAGCAGAGTTGAAGGATCGACTTCAGTGTTTTGATTCTTATGTGTTTCAAGGGATAGACAGATCAGATAATTTGATAGAGGATGCATTGGCGAAGTTAGCTACAACTGAAGCGAGTACATTCAATGGGTCGGTTTATTTAGAGGTCTTGAATAAACCGAGTGTTCAACATGAAGAGGTGATGTGTGTGGAACGATCTAATTGTTGGATGACTCCGTACCTTGATTATTTGGCAGATGGCATGCTGCCTTCAGACCGAATGTTGGCTAAAAAAGTGAAGTACAGACGCTCAGATTTCTTGCTTATTGATGGAGATCTTTATCGGCGAGCTTATTCTTCTCATTTTTTGAAGTGTTTGGTACATTCTGAAGCTGAGTACGTCCTTCGAGAGGTTCATGAGGGGATTTGTGGTGATCATATGGCGGCAAAGTCATTAGCATATAAGGTGCTTCGGCAGGGATATTACTGGCCGACGATTTTCAAAGAAGCAACTGATTATGTCAAGAAGTGTCCAAAGTGTCAGTTGAATAGTCCGATCCCACATTAACCACCAGAAGAATTGTATTCGGTTTTATCTCCCATACCTTTTGCTGTTTAGGGAATGGACATACTAGGTCCGTTGCCGAAGGCTAAGGGGCAGGTCAGTTTTGTTATAGTGACAATTGATTATATGATTAAATGGGTGGAGCCCAAACCTCTTCAGTCGATTACGGAGCAGGAGTGCTTGAAGTTTGTAAAGGAATATGTGGTGTTCTGTTTTGGCATTCCCATGGTGGTGGTTTCAGATAATGGGCGTCAGTTCGTGGGATCGAAGTTTGAAGCGTTCTTAAAGGAGTTGGGAATTCAGCATCGGAAGACTTCAGTTGTTCATCCACAGTCAAATGGGCAGGTTAAAGTGACCAACATAACCATTCTGAATGGTATTAAAAGAAGACTTAATGAGGCGAAAGAAAGGTGGCTATAGGATTTACTTAGTGTATTATGGGTTTATCGAACCACACCAAGAACTAATATGGGAGACTCGCCTTTTACATTGGCTTATGGTTCATATGCTTTGGTTCCTGTGGAGGTTGGCTCACCATCTCTTCAGGTCAATCATTTTCGGCAGATATATAATGAGGAAGGACTTCGGGTCAATCTGGATTTGCTTGAGGAAGTCAGGGAAACAGCTTTGGCGAATTTGGCAGCATATCAGCGCCGAGTGGCGAGATATTATAACAAAGGGGTGAAACTCCAAAAGTTTGAAGTAGGTGATCTGATTCTTCGGGAGATGGAAGCTTCTATGCCTCAGAATGTGGACAAGCTGATGCCGAATTGGGAAGGACCCTACGAAATTATCGAATTACCAAAACCGGGAACTTATCGGTTGTGAGAAATGGATGAGACTAAAATAAAGAACACTTGGCATGCGGGAAGACTTTGGAAATATTTTCAGTAGAGTCATTGTCAGAGTTTTGGAGTATGTAATTCTTTCATCAGTTATCAATAAAAGAAGCATTTTTCTCTAATATTGTTTTGTTTGATTGTTATTTAGTAAGTTGAACATGTTCGTCGTAAAGATGGCGAACAGGATCGTTGGAGGCTAGGTGGAATCTGTTCATCCTAAAGATGGTGAACAAAAAATGTTCGTTCTAAAGATGGCGAATAGGATCATTAGAGGTTAGCTGGAATATGTTCATCCTAAAGATGGTTAACAGATCATGTTTGTCCTAAAGATGGGGAATAGGATCGTTGAAGGTTAGGTGGAATCTGTTCATCCTAAAGATGGTGAACAAAACTATTCGTCCTAAAGATGGCGAACAGGATCATTGGAGGTTAGGTCGAATATGTTAATCCTAAAGATGGTGAACAGATCATGTTCGTCCTAAAGATGGTGAATATGATCGTTGGAGGTTAGGTGGAATCTGTTCATCCTAAAGATGGTGAACAGAACCTGTTCGTCCTAAAGATGGCGAACATGATCGTTGTAGGTTAGGTGTAATCTGTTCATCTTAAAGATGGTGAACAGAACATGTTTGTCCTAAAGATGACGAACAGGATAGTTGGGAGGTTAGGTAGAATTTGATCATCTGAAAGATAATGAATAGAGCCTGCTCGTAATAGGATCGTTGGGAGGTTTGGTGGAATCTGTTCATCCTTAAGATGGTAAACAAGATCTGCTCGACCCTAAAGATGGCGAACGAGATCATTGGAGGTTAGATGGGACCTGTTCAACCCTACGATGGTGAACAAGATCTGTCCGACCCTATGATGGCGAACAAGATCGTTTGATGTTTGTAAGACTTGTTTAACCCTTTGATGGTGAACAGGGTTTCTTAGTAGTATTATTTAATTTTTGTTAAGTGTTGAGTTCAGATTCTTTGATTATATTGTCTAACAAAGTAACTGTATGATTGTTGTAAGAGGAGTAAAAATGAATAAGTGTATTTCATTAGAATATAAGAAAGCAATTAAAATATTATATTTTTACAAGTTTAGAGTTATGTTTGGGGAGGGTCGTCTTCAGCATTATCCTCGTCTTCGTCTTCAAAAGAATCAAGGAGTAATGGGTTTAGTGCAGCTACATCAAGCTTTGATTTTCCTTTGCTTCGGGCTGCTTTGTAGCCTTCAACACACATCTGAACTATTTCATTGGTGAGTTCGGGTGATTTTCGATTCTCGCTTTGGATTTCATTTCGTAGTTCTTCGGTTAATGGAGGGACAAGGGCTTTAAGCTCCCGGAGTTCTTTTTCTACTTTGCATCGAAGTTGAAGATGTGTTTGTTCTTGTATCTTTGTGTCATTGATTACGCTGGTGAGGGTTTGGTTCTTCCGCTTCAGCACTTCATTTTCTGTTGATAACTCCTGGATCCGTTTAGCGGTAGTTTGTTGAAGTGTTTCGGTTGTTGTCAGTTGTTCTTTAAGTTTGGCGTTATTTTTTTAAGGCCTTCGCAGAAGAATAAGGCATCGCCGTGTAGACTCCTCTCCTTCGCTAAGGCAACTTTCAAGAGTTCGTTTTCTCTTCGGGTGGCTTTTTCTTTGGCTTCAATTTCTTTATATATTTGGTTAAGCCGCCCGAAGATCTCGTTAGCCTACAGATGTTTGGAAGTCAGAATGGGGTAAGGAAAATTATTTATGAATGAAAATGATTAATATTAATTAACTTACCCGAGCTTGATGGGTCATGTCGGCACGGACAAGCTTGGATGGGGAAATGTCTCTGAAGCGGTGGTCATCGGTTTCAAGGAAGAAGTGGTCAAAATGATGTAGAGGGAGGTTTTCATTATCGTCTGGCCATAAGATGGGTGAATGAATGACTTAGGGTATATGTGTTGGGGATTCGTGGATGATTGGTTGTTGGGGGTGTTGGTTGTTCGGATGGAGTTGGGGTTTGGGTTTTTGTTGGTGCTTCTGTTGGTGGGGTCGGATGATTGTCTGAGGCATGTTTCCGTTTTCTAATGAGTGGAGGGATGGGATCAACTGGTTCATTGGCTTCATTATTTTCAACAGGAGTGTTTTGAGTTTGGTTGGCTTCGGATGGAGGAACCCCCAACTCTTCGACTGTGAGGGGGTGATTTTGGCACGCTTCTTTTTGTTTCGAAGAATTTGGGTTCGTTCGAAAATGGGCATGTCAAGTTGGCTTTTGGTGAGAGTAGGAATAGGGATGTTTTTGGGTTTTTTGGGGGGTTTTTTCTTCAGTCGAGGTTGATTTTGGTCTTCAGTTGTAGTTGGTTTGGGTTCGGTGATTTGGGGTTGAGCAAGTGTTTTAATTGATTTTCCGGAGAGAAATGCTTCAAAGACTCTTCAGTCGGTCTAGGTTGGTTTGATGAGGGATACTGTAGAAGTTAAGGAAAGATTTCTTAGAATAATTACTGAAAAGAATTTAAAATTATGCAAGTATCAAGTTCGGAACTTACGTTTGTGGTCGTACAACCATGCTTGTTTGCTAAAGAGGCCAAAGCTCTATTCCTTTAGAGAAAGTTTCTCATGCAGCTTCGCCATCTCCATCACACATTCGTCTGAGATGTCGCCGAAGTCCAGAGAGGGTCGTTTGTGCGAGGTCCAGTCTGAGATCTTGGGAATCTCTGGTCCTGTGACGAAGAACCAGTCCTTATGTCACCCTTTGTTTCTCAAGGGATTGTCCATCATGGGGCGTTTGTCAAATTTAGAGTTGGATTTTGGGGATTGTTTACTTAACACTTTGAAACACCGTTCGCGGGAGTTTTCGATTAAGAATAAGGAGAAGAAGAAGTCGATTGGAGGAACTCCAATCTCATAGCAGAAGGCAATGAAGTGAAGGCAATGATATGGATGTAGGATTTGGGCATCAATTGGGCTATTTTGATGCCTATGAACACTAGAAGGGTGATGATGAAGGCGTGGAGGGGTAGAGGAACTCCTTTCTCCAGAAGTGTGAGTGGCATGACGGTCCAGCCATCGTGGCGGTAGTACATACGGTCGATGGGTGTTGAGGTTCTCAGGTGATGGGTTTCGGGGATTTGTTAGTGTTCACGAATCACGAGGAGGTCAGTTTCTGTGAGTCGAGAATGGGTGTTGACATGGGGAAACTGGTTTTCTTTAGACTATTCGAGTAGGGTTTTCTGTGAGTCAGATTCTAGTGGGTTTTTGCTAGAGGAAGGAGCAGTGTTTGGAGTTGGTTTTGGCATAGTGTTGGTGGTGGGGGAGTTAGATGCAGTATTTGGAGACGGGGGGATGATTGATATTGGGGTTACAGAGATGGGGATGGAGTTTTCTGGGTTCTGGGAAGCCATTGATGAAGCTTGGAGGTAGGAAGTTGGGAGGAGGGAGAGAGCAAAAATATCTTTGAATTTCAAATGAGCAGGTGAAACTGTATGATTTGGGGGAAATGGATTTTTATAGTGTTGTCTTTTCAGTTATTTCTGGATCTCGAGGGCGACGCATTAATGGGGGTAAATGATGATGGATTTGAAGGGTTGGCTTGGTATCCGGTGTTGGGTCTCTTTGATTATTGGGCCTTATTTAGCCTTGTTTGGGCTTTTTCGTGAGTAGACTTTGTTTGACTTGGCTTAGGTGTTCTTGTTGCTGTTGGGCCATGTTTTAAGTACTCTTCCATCAAATATTTTATTTGGTGGAAGACTGGGGGGCAATGTTGGGCCAAGATTATTTGGGCCTCTGGAATTTAGCGAGCTATTAATCATGTGGAATTATATGGGCTTGAACCAGGAGTGAATTTGGTGGACGGGGGATTAATATATTGAGGATCCTAATTCTATTTGATCTCTGAATTTGGAAGGAAGTATTGGACTATGAATCCACTTCCTTAATTACAGGAAATTTGATACAATCCTGTAAAGGATTGGTCATTGGGTGAGAACCTTAACCTGATTCGGAGAAGAATTGTATAAAGGTGGTGAGATCATTATAAATACAAGGCACTTCATTAATTTTAAGGTACACACAATTCATTATTATTTGCCAGCACTAGAGCATTAAATCTCTATTGTTAACCTTATATCAGCATGTGCTTATTCTCATACCGGAGCTATCCCCCGGTGGTCCAAGCCATCAAACTTTTGGTGTTTACTTGTTTTTGTGTAAGATTGGACACGCTTTGGTGATTGGAGCGCGTGGATGGATCTTGACGTTAATAAGCATCAAATTTCAATTATGTAGAATTGAAAATGTCATTTCCAAAGCTTGGAATTGAGCTACCAAATATAGCTTTAACTATGATGGGCAGTGACGGATCTAGGATTTAACTCGAGTGTAGGCAAAATTATTTTTCATACCTAATTTTTTACTTATAAAAGAAATACTATCTCCATCCTCAAAAAAATGTGTAAATTATATTTTATAACAAATATTAAGAAAATTAATGTAAAGAGTATAAAATAAGTTCCAAATCTACTCTTAGTGAAACATAATAAGTACACTAATGAGTGAGTTTTTTCCCCCAAACTAGTAGATTCATATTGAACATGCATGTACTTTTAGACATTCATTGGTGGGCAGATTTTATTATATTTGAAGATACGTTTTGGAAGATGGAGGGAGTATTAATTAAAAAATAGAGTGAAGTAAATAAAATAAAAATAATATATGTACATATATAAATCATATTATATATAGAGATCATATTAAATATATGCCTTATCAGGTGGAGAAGGGTAATTGTTTTTTTTTTTCAATTTCTTTTCCACGTAGTTGTGTAATGTGTAAAACATAGGATTCTTGCTTTCTTGGACTCTCTGTTATCTCAATCTTAACCCTTTGTTCCCTCTTTCTCTCTTGAAGCTTATCCATCCATAAAACACTTATACACAATAGCAATCGAATTTCTGTTTCTCTTTTTTATGGTTTTTTTTCCTCCTATACAGGCACAGAAGTAAGAAAGCCCATTTGTTTTTCTTTATTTTTCCTAATCTAATAGTAGTATTATTGGAGCCTAATCTTAATCTTAAAAGTAATGGTTCGGGTTTTCCTGCTGCAAAATAAAGATCCAATTTTTAGAAAGAAAGAAAAGAATTTGTGGATTTCTAGCTACTATTAGCCGGAGAAGAAGAGAAGATGAATACAAGAATTCTTTCCGTTGATTTCTCTTGAATCTTGATACATAATCACATATATTCTCAAAAAAACAACTAAAATTAGTGTGAACCGACTATTTCGATACTCTCATTAACATAGCGAACTGTGCGTATTGGTACTTGCGTATAAATACTCTAAATTTAGTATATCAAAATTTTTTATTACTACCTCCGTCTCATAATAAGTGATTTTTTAGCTTAAATCACACGTATCAATACATAAGCTAAAATAACAAAAATACCCTTAATATACTTTCTTTAGAGTTGAAGAGTCAATGAGTGTCATTTAATTGTAGTTAGTAATGGAGAAAACGAAGAGTCAAGAATAATGGAGGGCATATATGAAAAAATATTATAAAATTTATATTGGAGTTCTAACACATCACTTATTTTGAAAAAAAATATTAAGCCTAAAAAATTACTTATTATGGGACGGAGGTAATATTATTTTAGCTATAATTGCACAATATCAATATTCAAACTTAATATTAGATGCTCAAACATTATATTGATACTAAATTATTTATAAAACTATCCACTTATTGATTCACCTAAAATTTTATATAAAATTTAAGTTTATTATATTTTAAACTTAAAAAATTCCAAACTTTAAACACCCTCATAAAATAGTATAACGTGTCATTTTTTAGCTATGCCACGTAATTATTGTGTACCTATATTCATTCTACAAACCAAAACGAACCGAGTTAAAAGTAACATTGGGATGAACAAGTTTAGATAGCAATATCTCCCTAGGATATTGTGCCAAACTTGTTTAGGAAAAAGAATCAAGACAATCCTTAGTAAGTTGTGCTTGCATCCTCACAAGAATAGCACATGCCCCTGACATGCCAATTCTGCGTACAGCTAATCTCTTTATAGGTATATCCCATCCCTACATAACCTCACAAGAACACGAGTTATTTTCCACCACAAATGTCAATTTAGTCCTTTTCAACCAATATCCAATAAGTTGAGGAATTGATATATGCACACTTTAAAAGTGATAATTAATTGCACACCCAAATATATGTTGTGATGTTCATTGTTATGTATCACGTGTGCAACAATGGTGTACAAATATTAACATCCTAAATTAAAATTTTGGTGATGTGCTAGTTAAAACTCTAAGGGCTTGTTCGCAACTCCTTATTTTAAATGATTTATAAGTTGAAATATAAGTTGACTTATAAGTTATTTTATGTTGTGACTTATAAGTAAAAGTGTCCGGCATCAATTTAACTTACAAGTCAAAAATTAAATTAAAATAAATTATGAAGGTGTTCGGCTCATAATGACTTATAAGTTAAAATAATGTAAAGATTACTAAAAATAACATTAATAAAAAGAGGGGCAAAATAGACATTATATTTGGTCAAACTAACTTAAGTCATTTTAAAATAAGTCACACATAATTACTTATTTCTTTGACTTAAAAATCAACTTATAAGTTATAAAAATAAGTACCTCTCTAACACTCAAATAGTGTCAAATGACATTAAATTGGTTTGAACCACATATAAGTCACTGCCGAACGCCCCTTAGTCTCTCAATCCAAAACTAGACTACTTTCTAAAAATAACTCTCTTCCTAAGATATTTTCACCAAAGCAACTAATTAAACATGTAGATTGGCATAAATTTCTAACCTATCATTACTTATATCTTTGATTAGATTTAACAATCATCACTATTGATTTCTAGCGCATTTACGAAAAGTACTTCAGAATTTAAAATTATTCTTAAATTTAAGAAAAGTACTTTATTTTTAATTTTGGAATATATGTCAACAAAAGCATTATACACAAAGGATGTACAAATAAACAAACATAAAACGATAAAATGCACATAAAGAAGGAGAAGGACCTGTTGAATTAGTTTTCGCTTGGTGAGATAATCGAAAGTGGCGACGAGAGTATATGCGCCAGCCATGACTGCAGCCGCCGCGCTGGCGTCATGCAGAAGAGTCCCGCAACCGCCGGTGAAGGCGGCGGCCCGGCAATCAAACGGCCGGCGAAGTTGTTTGGGCCAATTCACTGAGCTAGGGGAGAGGAGTACGGTAGGAGAGAGAAAATGATTAGGCAGGGACACGTGGCGTTTGAGAACCGAGAGCCGGAAGGTATCAAATGATAAGGCGGCGGCAGCTGTAACTGCGGCGGCGGATGGTGACGTTAGGCTCAATATAGTAGCTGCCCTCATTTTCTCTCTCCTCTATTAGCTTTTTTTTCCTCTCTCTCCCCTCTCTTTATTTTTCTCTCTGGGTTTCATTCACTCGCCAGATTTATATCGTACAAGTTGTCAAATGTTTTCTGACATTTCCGGTAAATTATGACAAAAACTGTTAGCAATAAATGTTAGATTACAAAATTATCCTTTTTAACTGTACACCATTGCAACCCTTGTCCTTCATATCATTTAATCAGACTTTTTAAAATCAATTTTCAAATTTTTTAAACTCAATAATAAATATTATAAAATATCTAAAAAATATTATTCACTGTAAGCATTATTGTTTCATAATTTTTAATAAGTCATCTTATTTTTGATTAAAAATATTTTAAATTAACTTTCAAAAGTGATCAAAAAATTTGGAACTTGAGGAAGTACTATTTTTTATCTTAAAAAATACCTCCAATGATATGTTAGCATTATATTGATTGGTTAGATATTATGCGATTAATTTAGTATCATAAATTATTATTAAAATATTCAATATCATTCAATTTGAGACCAAACATTTGAGACTAGCATTATCCAATAATTATGGGTGATGCTAGGGAACTCAAAAAATGTCTTAAATAATCTGTCACTATAATATTGATTAAGTAGATTTAATGTGATTGACTATATTATAAATTATCATTAATAGATAATGTCATGTCGTTTGAGATTCTTTCAAAATCAAAAATTTAAAGACCCTTAACAACATTACTCAATAATTAAATTGTTAGAATTAATCAATGGTATCGTCAAAGTTTAAATTATTGTGGAAACAAGTGTGTGTGTGTGTGTATATATATATATATATATATATATATATATATATATATATATATATATATATATATATATATATATATATATATTCTATCAACATAAATATTACTCCATAATAATTTATTTATATAGTACTAATTTTATTATGAAATTGGATTGCTAGCTACTAATGTGAAATTTTAAGCCATAAAATAGAATAAATTAAGGTGAACACCATCTTAATTTTCCTATTCACATTTGTCGGTATTTATTGTCGACATAAATTTAATATTATCATATGCAACAGGACTCTTTCATATTTATTACTTCATGTTGTTAGACAAATTTTAAAATAATCTAACAATAACTAAAACATTAAAAATAAAAATTTGAATTTTCTATTTGTTAGTTCTACAATCGCTACAAGGAAAAGTCTTATTTTAGACAGATTTTTTTCTTGGAAATAAGCCTATTCCGTCGAACATAGGTTATTTCCGACGGAATATTCCGTCGGAAATTCGGTCGTATATATACGTGTTAGTTCCCAGTAGGCACATAATAGATCTAGAGGGGAGGGGGGTTGAATAGATCCTTTTTAATTTTTAAAATACTTTTCATGTTTATTTTGTATTGCTAATGAATTAGCACATGACAAACATAAGAATCTTTTCAAGCACAACGGAATAAATAAAAGATCTCATTCATTAATATTTTCATGAACATGCATACATTGTTCGTAGAGTTAGTTAAGTTGTAAGCAGTTAATACACACATAACATTTATAGCAGTTAGGTACATAATGTAAATGACATAAAGTAAATGACTGAATGTAAAAGACATAAGGAATTTCAAGTGGTTCAGAGACTCAAGCTCTTAATCCACTCTTCTACTTCAACGAGCAGGAATTCCACTAATGTGAGACCCCAAATTTTATGAATAAAGATTTAAATTTCTCGAAATATTTTTTTTAAATATTATGGAGTGGATTTGATATAATGTTATAGTTGTGGGTAGTATTTATAAATTTTGTAAAGTATGCAAGTTGTCATATTATATTCGATTGGTCAGGGAATATTCTTTGTGTCGGAGAATATTTGTACGACGACACAATTATTGGTGGACCCACAACAGAATTATTGTCGGATTTAGAAAACGACAAAAATATTTTATTGAAAATAACGACAGAAGTTTTACCGTTAATACTGTTGAACTACTCGGTAGTAAAAGTATAGTAATACGCGTGGTTGCATAGTAGCACACGGTATTGATTATTAATGCTTACGTGAGAAGTCACTCAGTTTTGTTCAATTATTGCTATAGTAATTGTTGCATGGTATCTCACGTTATTTGATTCAGTTATTGTCGATATTTTATATATTATTAAATCAATAATTGAAATGACAGAGTTATTAATATTATAAATTGCAATATTAACGATGTCTAGAAGTTCTGTTAAGGAGAGGTTTGGTCACCTAATTGCGCGCTAATATGGAGAAATCCTTATTGGAAAGCCCCCTCTTTCCTGGGAACGACCTAGTCGATTAATATTGTGAATTATAATAAAGATGATAAATGTTGTTAAAATTATTAAGGTGTTTTTTATGAAGTTTTGCTTATTTTATGGATTCCTATTTACCCATTTTCAAAATAATCGGTAGAAAATTATTTAAAGGTGGGGCCCACATGTGGGGGCCACATGTGGGGCCCATATGTGTTGGAAAATGATTTTGGAAATGGAAGAGTATACGTATGGAAGTATATATGTGTTTTGAGTATATAGTGGAAGAAAATGATATGTGAAAGTGATAGGTGTGTGATGTGTGTGTGTGAGTGGAAAATGGTAGAAAAGTGGTAGTGTGATAGTGATGTGTAAGAGTGCAGTGAATTTGATTATTGGGTGGGTGGGGGATAGATGTTGGTTATGGGGGAGAAAAATTAAGTGGTGTATATATAATATTGATATATATATATATAAGTTGAAAACATGTGTTTATATATATGTATTATACTTTAATGTTTGTTGTGATTTTATTGGTTAGTTGATTCACTTTATTTTATTTGGTTGAAGAAATAATTCTACAGAAATAATTCGTTCATAAACAGTACACTTCCATTCTCCTATAAATAGAAGCTCATTCCTTCATTATTTCTTACAAATTCACTGAAACTCTAGAAAGAGAAATTATAGAGAAACTATAGAAAAGTATTCTGCTACTTCCCTACTCTTATATTCAGTTTCTTTGCCGGTAAGGGGTGTTATTCTTTCTTATTCATGAAGAAAACTTCTTTTATTCCATTCTTTATTATTCCATTGAAATAACCTGTATACGCGAGCTACCCTATACTTGGTGACATTCTTCTATTATTCTGTCTTTATTATTCTATTGGAATATCATGTTTGTGTATTTTACACCAGACCTGGTTTCATTATTTATTATTCCGTCTTTATTATTCTGTCAGAATATCCTGTCTGTGTGTTTTACACCGGACCTGGTTCCATTATTTATTATTCCGTCTTTATTATTCTATCGGAATATCTTGTCTGTTCGTTTTACGCCGGACCTGGTTTCATTATTTATTATTCCGTATTTATTATTCTGTTGGGACATCCTGTTGGTGTGAATTTCACCTGACCTGGTTCCGTTATTATTATTCTGTTGGAATAACCTGCCTATGCGAAGTACTGCATGCATGGTGATTTCTTTTGTTATTCCATTCGTTATTATACTCAGTTGGTTAAAATTTTGACTTCTATACTCCATGAAATTAGTGGAATATCCTTGATATTTGCGCTTCATCCTGTATTTTTCATGGAAATATTCTTCTAAGCATTCTTGAATTTTAATCTACAAAGCAGTATCATGTTGACAATTTGGACGTTATTAGTTCTTGAATAAATTAATTCGTGAACTTGTTTTTATTGAACTCTTATATCATTGTCATCATCCTCATGTTTATATTTTTTTGAAAGTCATCTGTGGCCTGTAGTGCATAGATGGACTTGGTATGATTATGACCAGGGATTATTCGGTGTAATAATGATCGTAATATTACAAATAATGTGATAAAAGTCCTCAATGGCCCGTAGTGCATTGATGGACAGTTGTTGGCATGATCATGACCATTGATGAATACACAAATATCCTTGGCCGTAGTGTATTGAATTTGTGGTCGTGACCCTAATGAATATCCTTGGCCGTAGTGCAGGGATGATGTGGATTATTTATTAAGCTGAGTCCCAGCGATAAAAGTGATGAAAAACCTTTTTAAATCATAAAAGATAGTAAACTTTATTCTCTACTTGACTTTTTTAATGGATTGCTTGTTCCGCTGCAGTTAAACTTGATGTCTATTTTATATTGCCAATTTAACATTGTTGAAGACTAATGATAATTTATTCTGCATTATCTTAGTCATAATATTTCTTACTGAGGTAGTTGAGCTCACCCTTTCTTTCACTGTTCTCTTCAGGAAATGAGAACGTAGCTGGGATGAGTCGGGGAACGGAGTGATGGTTCGGATGATAGTATTAGCTAGTAGTCCTCACTATTCTGTTAAATAGTGTGACAATAAATTTAATGAGGACTTTTTCTGAGAGTGGATATTGTCTAGAAGACAATATTTGTATTAAAACTCACAGCATGTATTTTGTCGTACTATACACGACTGTTGTATAATTTAGTTGTATTTAAATTTTATACTATGTATTTGGCGACTCAAGATGGGTGATGTATACCTATTTTGGGGGCGTCACAGATGGTATCAAAGCTTAGGGATATGATCCCTGGCTGAGATGTGAGATAAGAACTAGGAGGGGAGAGACGGGGAATTCCTTCGCTAGTATGACCTACCTAAGTTTATTTGGTATTTAATTGGTCGGTCAGAGCATAGGGATAATATGTGATATGTTATTTAACCCTTGTTTTGTGGCAGTATTTGAAAATGGCATTCGAGAATGTTGAGAATAGAAATGGAGCACATGAGACTGTTGAGTCTCCACAAATCAATAACCAGAACAATGTGCATTAGGAAGGCGATAATCCTCCTGTAAACAACAACACTGATCAATTAATGAACGACGGTACATTTAGGAGCTTTTTAGAATTCATGTAACATAAAGCGAAGACGGCTCCTGTTAATAATGCAGGTAAAAATAATGGCAACCCACGGTCGGTCACCGCTAAGGAATTCAAGGAGCTGGGACCACCAGAGTCTTTGGGAAAGCCAAAACCACTTAAGGCGAAGACGTGGTTAAAGCAGATAACTAAGATATTTGATGTCTTGGGATGCTCCGAGGAGCAAAATTTTCCCTTTGCCACCTTTATGTTGCGTGAAGAGGAAGATTACTGGTGGGAATCTGTAAAACGTACCCAGCCTGACGCACTCAAGATGTCTTAGGAGAAGTTCCAAGAGTTTTTCAATGACAAGTTCTTTCCCGAAAGTATTCGTCACATGAAGGAGGTGAAGTTTATCAAGTTGGAGCAAAACAACATGACCATATCGCAGTACGAAGCTAAGTTTGCCGAGTTGTCCCGGTTTGCGTCCCATTTGGTTGATAATGAGGAGAGAATGACGCGAATGTTTTTAAGAGGTTTGAAAGCTGAGATACGTCAATATCTTATCTCTCATAAACTGTGTTTGTATTCAGATGTTGTTAATAGGGCTCAGTTATTGGAGTGTGATAATGAGTTAACCCAACCAAAAGAGAGCAGCCGGCAAAATGATAATACCAGTGGTAACAGTCATCAAAGCGGTGACAATAAGTGTGAAGGGAATCAACATGCCAGAAATGGTAACCACTTCGTTGGTAATCATGGCCAAAATAATAAGAATGAAAATTTCAAGAAGAGGAAATTTAACAATGATGGAAAGACGTCAGCACCAGTACCCGTTGTTAAGGAAGAAGAACAACCACCTATCATATGTTTTAAATGCGGAGGGGAGGGACATATCAGTCCAAACTGCGCGATGCCGTACAAAGCATGTTATAATTATGGAAAAGAAGGTCACCTAGCACGATTTTGTCGTTCACCGAAGACAAGTTCAGCTAGGATGGAGGCACCAAAGACCATTCCAGAAAAGTCAAAACCGATAGTGCAAGGGAGAGCGTTTTTTGTGACTTCTCAAAAAATGAGTAACCCAAATGAAGTTAGCACGGGTTAGTTAATTATAAATTGCGAAGTCTATACCTTATAAAATGCCGGTTCTACCTATTATTTTATCTCTCTTGCTTACGTTCAATGTTTAAATTTGACTCCGGAGAAGTTAGACTTTGACTTATTGGTTGAAACTTCGTTAGTAGGAGCCTTCGTTACCTCCACTATTTATAAATCTTGTTGATTCAAATCGACATTTTCACGTTACCTGTCGATCTTATCTCTTTGAAAATACTTGCCTTTGATGTGATTTTTTAAACGATTGGTTAAATACTCATCATACTTTTCGTAAGGTTGTTAGCTTTCATACTCCTAACCAACCTATTATGCGAATTCAAAGTAACCAAATCACTAAAGTCAATCATTGTCATATCAAGCCATAAGTAAAGAGCCCCGATCCTTTAATTGTTGACTTCTTTGTGTGGAATGCACCGAAGCCAGACTTTTCGTAGGAGACGTTGTGAATGACGATAGCAAGTTGATAGGTATCAATGTGACGTGGTATCCAAGTCTTGGATGAGAGTCACAGTTTTGAATGATAATTTTATCATTAATAAATTTCTTGACGTATTCTTGAAGACTTCTTAGCCTACCCTAGAGCGTGAAATCGAATTTTGTATTGACCCCAGTACAAAACCTCATTTCTAAAACCCTCAAATATTTCTTCAACTAAAATGAACGTAATATGTGCCAAAGACGTTGGCTCGAGCTATTGAAGATTACGATCGTACCATTCAATATCATCGTGGAAAAGCAAACGTGGTAGCTGACGTGTTGAATAGAAGATCGTATGCGATTACAAGTGCGAATATACGAACCCACGTGAAGATAACGAATATACGAGTAAAATCGACTTTAATCGATCAAGTTAAAGCTGCTCAAGCTACACACCCGAATCTGATGAATGTGAAGAAGAAGGTTCAAGAGGGCGTTATTATAGAAGCAAGAATCAATGAAGAGAGGAAATCTAAACACTCGATTTTATTGGCTCTTTTAAAATCCTAGATCGAGTAGGAACTGTGGCTTATAGGCTTGTTTTACCGCCAAATATGTCGTGTGTTCATAACGTTTATCACGTATCGATGTTACATAAATATGTGGATGACCCGAACCACATTATTAATTTAGAACCGGACGAGATAGCAGAAGATTTAACGTATGAGGAGATACGTGTTAAAATCTTGGATAAGAAGAATCGTATTCAACACTCAAAGGTTATACCTCAAGAGTTAGAATCTGAAATGAAGTCAAGGTATACTCATCTGTTCGACATACCAGGTACGTACGTAAATTTTGAGGGCGAAATTCCATAAGGAGGGGAGATTGTGAGACCCCAGATTTTATGAATAAAGATTTAAATTTCTCGAAATATTTTTTTTAAATATTATGGAATAGATTTGATATAATGTTATAGTTGTGGGTAGTATTTATAAATTTTTCAAAGTATGCAAGTTGTCATATTATATTCGATTGGTCAGGGAATATTCTTTGTGTCGGGGAATATTCGTACGATGGCACAATTATTGGTGGACCCAACAACGGAATTATTGTCAGATTTAGAAAACGAAAAAAATATTTTATTGAAAATAACGGCGGAAGTTTTACCGTTAATACTGTTGAACTACTCGGTAGTAAAGGTATAGTAATACGTGTGGTTGCATAGTAGCACACGGTATTGATTATTAATGCATATATTGAGAAGTCACTCAGTTTTGTTCAATTATTGCTATAGTAATTGTTCCATAGTATCTCACGTTATTTGATTCAATTATGTTCGATATTTTATATATTATTAAATCAATAATTGAAATGACAGAGTTATTAATATTATAAATTGCAATATTAACGATGTCTAGAAGTTCTGCCAAGGAGAGGTTTGGTCACCTAATTGCGCGCTAATAGAGAGAAATCCTTATTGGAAAGCCCCCTTTTTCTGGGAACGACCTGGTCGATTAATATTATGAATTGTAATAAAGATGATAAATGTTGTTAAAATCATTAAGGTGTTTTTTTATGAAGTTTTGCTTATTTTATGGATTCCTATTTACCAATTTTCAAAATAATCGGTAAAAAATTATTTAAAGGTGGGGCCCACATGTGGGGGCCACATGTGGGGCCCATATATATTGGGAAATGATTTTGGAAATGGAAGAGTATACGTATAAGTATATGTGTGTTTTGAGTATATAGTGGAAGAAAATAATACGTGAAAGTGATAGGTGTGTGAGTGGAAAATGGTGGAAAAGTGGTAGTGAGATAGTGATGTGTAAGAGTGTAGTGAATTTGATTATTGGGTGGGTGGGTGGGTGGGGGATAGATGTTGGTTATGGGGGAGAAAAATTAAGTGGTGTATATATAATATTGATAAATATAAGTTGAAAAAATGTGTTTATATATATGTATTATATTTTAATGTTTGTTGTGATTTTATTGGTTAGTTGATTGACTTTATTATATTTGGTTGAAGAAATAATTCTGCAGAAATAATTCATTCATAAACAGTACACTTCCATTCTCCTATAAATAGAAGTTCATTCCTTCATTATTTCTTACAATTTCACTGAAACTCTAGAGAGAGAAATTATAGAGAAACTATAAAAAAGTATTCTGCTACTTCCCAACTCTTATATTCAGTTTCTTTTACGGTAAGGGGTGTTATTCTTTCTTATTCATGAAGAGAACTTCTATTATTCCATTCTTTATTGTTCTGTTGGAATAACTTGTATACGCGGGCTACCCTATACTTGGTGACATTCTTCTATTATTTTATCTTTATTATTCTGTTGGAATATCCTGTCTGTGTGTTTTACACCGGACCTGGTTCCATTTTTTATTATTTCGTCTTTATTATTCTGTCGGAATATCCTGTCTGTGTGTTTTACACCGGACCTGGTTCCATTATTTATTATTCCGTCTTTATTATTCTATCGGAATATCCTGTCTGTGCGTTTTACGCTGGACCTGGTTCCATTATTTATTATTCCGCATTTATTATTCTATTGGGACATCTTGTCGGTGTGAATTTCACCTGACCTGGTTCCGTTATTATTATTCTGTTGGAATAACCCGTCTATGCGAAGTACCGATTGTATGGTGATTTCTTTTGTTATTCTATTCGTTATTATGCTCAGTTGGTTAAAATTTTGACTTCTATACTCCATGAAATTAGTGGAATATCCTTGATATTTGCGCTTCATCCAGTATTTTTCATGGAAATATTCTTCTGAGCATTCTTGAATTTTACTCTACAAAGTAGTATCATGTTGACAATTTGGACGTTATTAGTTCCTGAATAAATTAATTCGTGAACTTGTTTTATTAAACTCTTATATCATTGTCATCATCCTCATGTTTATATTTTTTTTGAAAGTCATCTGTGGCCTGTAGTGCATAGATGGACTTGGTATGATTATGACCAGGGATTATTCGGTGTAATCATGACCGTAATGTTACAAATAATGTTATAAAAGTCCTCATTGGCCCGTAGTGTATTGATGGACAGTTGTTGACATGATCATGACTATTGATGAATACACAAATATCTTAGGCCGTAGTGCATGGAATTTGTGGCCGTGACCCTAATTAATATCATTGGTCGTAGTGCAGGGATGATGTGGATTATTTATTAAGCTGAGTCCCAACGATAAAAGTGATGAAAAACCTTTTTAAATCATAAAAGATAGTAAACTTTATTCTCTACTTGACTCTTTTAATGGATTGCTTGTTCCGCTGCAGTTAAACTTGATGTCTATTGTATAGTATCAGTTTAACATTGTTGAAGACTAATGATAATTTATTCTGCGTTATCTTAGTCATAATATTTCTTACTGGGCTAGTTGAGCTTACCCTTTCTTTCACTGTTCTCTTCAGGAAATGAGAATGTAGCTGGGACGAGTCGGGGAACGGAGTGATGGTCCGGATGATAGTATTAGCTAGTAGTCCACACTATTCTATTAAATAGTGTGAAAATAAATGTAATGAGGACTTTTTCTGAGAGTGGATATTGTCTAGAAGATAATATTTGTATTAAAACTCACAGCATGTATTTTGTCGTACTATACACGATTGTTGTATAATTTAGTTGTATTTAAATTTTGTACTATGTATTTGGCGACTCAAGATGGGTGATTTATACCTATTTTGGGGGTGTCACAACTAAGGAAGGTCAACACCCTGAATCACTAAGATTTCTTCAAGACCAACAGTCTTGGAACTTCAGTTCACTAAGAACTCTTCAAGCCCAGTAGGCTTGGAACTCCTCAAGTTCACTAAGAACTCTTCAAACCCAGCAGGGTTGATACTTCATTTAGTCCCTCCGGACAAGGACCCCTTAGGCCCTAGCTACTAGTTATTGTTATAGTTGTTGTTCGTGCTTTGCTGCTAAGATGTCTTGAAGCTTGAACATCTTTTGTACTTAGCAGCTTGGTGTGGTTCTCTTTGCATTCTACATAGCGTCTGGACCACTTCTTCTCTACTGCAGCTGTTCTTCATACTGCTCATCTCATCTTCATTCGATGTCAGCTTTGCACCATCACTATTTAGGTTTGCTAAGTCTCTGAGGTTTTGGTAGACTTCTTCTGGCACTTAGCACTCCCTGAACCCTTCTTGAATGATCTGCATACATGGTTCTGCATCTCTTCTATTTCAGCTTTTGGTTCCTAGTGATTCGTATAGTGGCTCTCTGTGTAAGACCCTGAATTTTATGAAATAAAATTATTCCATTTTTCTTATAATTATTATTCAATAAATGGTTAAATTGATAAAAAGTTAAAGTTAAGGGTGATATATATAAAAGTTTATAAATTAAGCAAATGGTTATAAAATATTCATTGTTGTCGGGGAATATTCGTTTGGTCATGGAATATTCTTACTGTCGGGGAATATTCGTACGACGGCGCAACCTTTTGTGGGCCCCATAACGGAAAGCGATTGAATTAAAAAATGACAAGTATGAGTTTTTTATAAATAACGACGTAGTTGTTACCGTTAACACTGTTAGAATACCCAGTAGTTAAAACACAGTAATATGCGGTATTGCACAGTAGCACACGGTATTGCACCAATTATTGGTTCTTACGTAAGAAGGCACTACTCAATAATTATTATAGTAATTACTGTTCAATATTTTATTTTATTGATTCAATAATTGCTACGTTGATATTTTATATTATTGTTGTTTAAATAATTGTCACTGCACAATATTTCCCATTATTAGATCAATAATTCATATTATAAGATAGCATTATTGAAAATATCTAGAAAGTTCTGTCTAGGAAAGGGGTTAGGTAATCTAATTGCGTGCCATTAAGGAGAAATCATTATCGGAAAGCCTCCTCTTTCCTGGGAATGACCTGGTTGTCATTATTGTGATTCTGTAATATTATTTGTGAATAATTAATTATTGATATATATGATAAGGAAAATATTTATTTTATGTGGATATAAATGGAGGAATTTTTAGAAAAGTGACAATTATTAAAAAATGATATTTTATCTTTTTTGATAAACTAATTCATTTAAATATATTATTTTATTACATTATAAAGGTATAATGCGATAATATAATAATATAATAATAGTGATATTTTTACAATGATTGTGTGATATATGAATAAATGAGGAGAAAGAGTATTTTTGTTACAATAAATACTAAAAACATGTTAAACATATTGGTGGACCCCATTTTTGACTGAACTTTAATTTTAGCCTGCAAAATCGTCCGTATGTAGATTTCGTTTAATTTTTGTTTAGAATTTGAAAAAAATTTAAAGCTACAAAGTTGTAGAAAATTGAATTTCCTATGGAATGGACATAAGATTCAAATGTTTCTGATAAAAGGGCTATTTATTATGAATTATTGAAGTTCAGGAATATTTAATTTTTGGAGTTATAAATGTTTTTTAAATAAAAACATTTTTGTTATGATTAGTGGGCCCCATATATGTTGTAAATGTGTTGAATTTTAATTTTCAAAGTATGCTTATGATTTTTAATAAATAATAATATTTTATTAAATTTTTTAATTTGGTGTTCTAAACATTTTCCTATAAATAGGATGCTTAAGTTAGAATTGAAAATCACACCAGAAACTGAAGTTTTCTCTATCTATATTATCGAGCGTATTTTTGTGATTATTTAGATATCTTGAGTGTTGCTATACGGTGCAAATTTCCTTCAGCATTATATCCAATATTCCAGTATTCTTTTGAGGAAAGGGATGGTAAGGGATGTAAGGGATGGTAAGGGATGTTATTTTTTTTTATAAATGATATTATTTCTTTCAATATCATTATGTCAAAATATTGGTATGAATTTTATTATAAAATTTCTACCTTTTCGTGTTGGAGTTACTATTCACGTATACGATACTATTCACGTACACGACACTATTTATGTATATAACACTATTTATATATACGATATTATTTACGTATACGGTACTATGTACGAGTACGGATTACTATTTATGAGTTACTATTCATAGGTTACTATTCACGAGTTACTATTCACGGGGTACTATTCAGGACAAAATTGGTTTCTTTTTCTGACCAAATTGTCGTTGATTTGTGAATCTTACTCTTGAAATTAAATTCATGTTTTGATCATATTATTTTTATTATCATATATAACATTTTTATAATCTTGGTGATAAAATTTCTCTTTCACTTGAGTGTAAAGATGGGTAGATTATTGGTATGATCGTAACTATGAGTTCTCTTTGGCCAGTAGTGCAAAGATGAATTGTTAACTGGTATGATCATGACCATTAAATTTATAATTGAATATTTTTAGCTTAAGTGCAAAGGTGAATTGATCAACATGGTTATAATTATTGTTTATATAAATTCTGAAATAATTATATATTTCTTTGAGATATTAATATCTTTAGCCCGTAGTGCAAAGATGACATGTTGAATATCTTTGGCCAATAGTGCAAAGATGAACTATTCATGAATATCTTTGGCCCGTAGTGCAAAGATGAATTTATTAGTATGATTATGAACATGAACTATGGTTTGGTATAACCATGATCTTTGATGTTTTAGGTAAAGACTGGTGATGAAAATTATCTTCGTCCTGGATGAGAAGAGGAATTTAGAACTACAATTATGATTATGAGTTATTCATATGACTATGGACATGAACTGTTGATTGATGTTGCAGGGTTAAAATATTGTTGGTGGACTTTTAACATGGAGAAGATAATAGACATTATGGTCTATTTGAATCTCCTAATGGATTACTCGTTCTGTAGAAACTATGGTTGAAAAGTTTTATCATCTAGCATATGTTCTAAATCTCTGATTCATTACTGATGAAGGCTATTGATAAATTATTTATCTTAGTCATGATATTCTTTACTAGGCTATTTGTACTTACCCTTTTGCTTCATAATTCCTTTCAGGTAATAAGAGTGTAGTTGGGTCGAGCGGGGGTAATAGGGGAATAAAATGACAGTCTATATTTGTTGAGGTTTCCCTTAAAAAGTATGGAAATAATTTTATTGAGAATTTTAGATAAATGTGTAGTATTGAATACGTCATTTAACCGTTGATTTTGATGAACCGAATAGGGTGAGGTGAATCCAACTTTGGAAGGGTGTTTTGCCACTATCATACAAGATGTCTAATGACATACGACTTCATGTTATCATAAGACAGAGTTGTGCACCAATTATTGGTTCTTACGTAAGAAGGCACTACTCAATAATTGTTATAGTAATTACTGTTCAATATTTTATTTTATTAATTCAATAATTGCTACGTTGATATTTTATATTATTGTTGTTTCAATAATTGTCACTGCTGAATATTTCTCATTATCAGATCAATAATTCTTATTATTAGATAGCATTATTGGAAATATCTAGAAAGTTTTGTCTAGGAAAGGGGTTAGGTAATCTAATTGCGCGCCATTAAGGAGAAATCATTATCGAAAAGCCCCCTCTTTCCTGGGAATGACCTGGTTGTCATTATTGTGATTCTGTAATATTATTTGTGAATAATTAATTATTGATATATATGATAAGGAAAATATTTATTTTATGTGGATATAAATGGAAGAATTTTTAGAAAAGTGACAATTATTGAAAAATGATATTTTATCTTTTCTGATAAACTAATTCATTTAAATATATTATTTTATTACATTATAAAGGTATAATGCGATAATATAATAATATAATAATAGTGATATTTTTACAATGATTGTGTGATATATGAATAAATGAGGAGGAAGAGTATTTTTGTTACAATAAATGCTAAAAACATGTTAAACATGTTGGTGGATCCCATTTTTGACTGAAATTTAATTTTAGTCTGCAAAATCGTCCGTATGTAGATTTCGTTCAATTTTTGTTTAAAATTTGAAAAAAATTTAAAGCTACAAAGTTGTAGAAAATTGAATTTCCTATGGAATGGACATAAGATTCAAATTTTTCTAATAAAAGAACTATTTATTATGAATTATTAAAGTTCAGGAATATTTGATTTTTGGAGTTATAAATGTTTTTTTTAAAGAAAAACATTTTTGTTATGATTGGTGGGCTCCATATATGTTATAAATGTGCGGAATTTTAATTTTCAAAGTAAGCGTATGATTTTTAAAAAATAATATTATTTTATTAAATTTTCTGCTTTGGTTTTCTAAACATTTTCCTATAAATAAGATGCTTAAGTTAGAATTGAAAATCACACCAGAAACTGAAGTTTTATCTCTCTATATTATCGAGCGTATTTTTGTGATTATTTGGATATCTTGAGTCTTGATATACGGTACAAGTTTTCTTCAACATTATATCCGATATTCCAGTCAGAAGTACTATTCTTTTGAGGTAAGGGATGATAATGGTTGTTATTTTTTTCATAAATGATATTATTTATTTCAATATCATTATACCGAAATATTAGTATAAATTTTATTATAGAATTTCTACCTTTTCGTGTCGGGGTTACTATTCATGTATACGACACTATTCGCATATATGACACTATTTATGTATATAGCAATATTTATGTATACAACATTATTTACGTATACGGTACTATGTATGAATACGGGTTACTATTCATGAGTTACTATTCATAAGTTACTATTAATAGGATACTATTCAGGACAAAATTGGTTTCTTTTTCTGACCAAATTATCGTTGATTTGTGAATCTTACCCTTGAAATTAAATCCATGTTTTGATCATATTGTTTTTATTATCATATATAACATTTTTATAATCCTGGTGATGAAATTTTTCTTTTACTTGAGTGTAAAGATGGGTAGATTATTGGTATGATCGTAACTATGAGTTCTCTTTGGCCAGTAGTGTAAAGATGAATTGTTGACTGGTATGATCATGACTATTGAATTTATAATTGAATATCTTTAGCTTAAGTGCACATGTGACACCAGTACAAAGTACCTAATAGACAACGCTTAATAGACAACGTTTTTTATAAAAACGTTGTGGGTTTTTTTACAACGTTTTTAGAAAAAACGTTGTAGATATATATGCAAAAACATTATCTATTTAGAAGGACATTATTTTTATTTTAATTAGATAACGTTTTTTAAAAAAACTTTATGTATTAAGAAAAACACGGAGCATCAAATATTGAACTTAAAGCTTTTTCTCTCTCCAAGGGCTCGGATCAGATTGAAGTAGAACACCATCGATCTCTGACTCTCTCTCTTGTGCTTCCTAGCTCTCCCCTCGTCAATCTTTCTCTCGTGGCTTCCTAGCTCTCCCGATTTCGTTTCTCTCGCGCTGCTATAGGGTTTATATTTTTTTCCCAATCGGAAGAGTCTACATCCGTGTTTCTCAATAGTATTTTCGATTCGGTTGTAACGTATCCAAAAAATGAAGAATTTTAGAACACTACGTTTGAAATCCTTTCAGAAATTCATACATATTTATCCTCTCCTTCACTGGACCAGGTATGATTCATTCTATTTTTTGAACTTCTGTAATTCTGATTCTGTAATTTGTGGCTAAGCTTGTGGTTTTTGGGTTGTTTGTTGTTCCTCTGTAGGAAGTTATAGACGCACTTTTATTTGAGTTGCCAAAGGCTGTTGCTAGGTTTTCAAGCGCCTCAAAGAGGTGTATCAGTGTTTCAGAGGGTATTATTGATCGGTTTGTAGTTAGTTGTAGACCTCGCAATATGCTTTCTATTTAATTAGTTTGGATTTGGTTATTAATAAATGGTATAAAATCATTTTCATTTCCAAGAAATTGTGTATTTATTATCTCTTGTGCTAGTCCTAGTCCTTAAAAACTAATTCATTTTTACAGAGATATAGCTAGTAGGATAAAGTTTTCAAGAAGTTGTGTATTTATTATCTTTTATCTTTGTCCTTCTGATTCATTTTTTACAGAGATATAGCCATAGGGTAAAGTTTCCAAGAAATTGTCCATGTCCTTAAAACTGATTCGTTTTTTTAGAGATTGATGGAGTCATTCATTGGATTGACAGATGGTGATAGAGCTGTAGGTTCTCAGTCATTAATTTTGCAACTTAATGGTTCATGCGTGGTTGTTGTTGCGTGTGGAGCTGGTCAATGTAAAGTTTCCGTGGAAGGTACTAAATTGGGCGTAAGGCTACTGCAATTGACAATTATATCGGGTAGGTACTGCTAGAGCCAAAAATTTTGGTTTTTGTAAATTATACTACCACCAAGTTATATTTATTTTGGTAACAGAGCTTGGCTTTTTAGTTCTTCTTACTGCAGAGTTCTATTGAGATACTGCCTCAAATTTTAATTTGACCAGAATCTTGTATTTTTCTTAAAAATTTTGGCTATGCAGAGGAAAGCAGAAGATCAAAAGTAAGTAGGCGAATACGAATCATACTGTTTCCTGTAGTACTAGCAGTACTAGTGGCCTTATTTCTGATATATGGATTCAAGAAGATAAATCAGGATAGAGAAGGTAAATGTGTTTGAATTGTTCTTTGAAACAAAAACTACATCTATTAAACAAAGGATATATAATTACTTCTACAAAGAAAAGAAAAATATTGAAACACTTGAATAATTATACTCCACACTTCGCAGTTTGGGAAAGTCCAAGATTGAGGGTCACTAAGCATGATTTGAAGCCTGAAGCATGGAGCACTTCTGTGAGTTTTTCTTTTATATACGTAGACTCTGTTGTTATTCACACATCTTTTAATTTAGTGACAACAGCTTTTGCCAAACTGAAATTATCAATTATTCTTTCAAAAAATGTTATCATGCTGAATTTGGACAGGTATAGAATTGATTTTTTCCATAATTTCAGCTATGCTTTCTTTTTCCATAATTTAGATTCTCTTAGTCTAACTGGGATTACGCCAGGCACCCTACTCTTTTAACTCTTTGAAGCTTGTATGATTGCTCCACATGATTTATATACATGACCAAAGTTGAGCATTTGTTGAATGGGAAACAGTCTAATTCTGAGATGATTTATTCTTACGCATTTACTGCAAATGCAATTCGTTGTTGTTTCAACTGTTCAGTTATTTGTGTCATGATACATTGTTTCACTTTTATATGATACATTATATGATACACACAAGTTGGAAGGAAAGCAAAAAAAAAATTATTTGGTACTTGTGAAGGTAATCTTTTTGAAGAGTCTTGAATCTGGCATTAATGTTAGTGTTTTGGTGGTATTTCTCTAAGGTCCTCTTCATGTGCAGTGCTTTAATGGGTGATGTCCATGTTGACAACTTCATACTGTAAATCTTTTGGGTACTGTAAGGTATTATTGATGATGTTATTGCTGAATTTGCACTAATTCCTTAATTTAGTGCAACTGCTCGTTGGCAGGAAGTAATTTCTGGTCATCATCATGAACCACCATGGACAGATTGGAAATGGATATGCCCCAGTTCTTGAATGCCACACCTCTCACATTTCTGTCAAGTTTGCTGAGCTCTTTACCAAGATCGACAGCTTAGGTAGTGCACCACAGTTTAGGTAGTGCTCCATAACTTAATTTTATGGATAGTTTGGTATATTTTATGAATGTAGTAATTTGAAAATGTAAACGAATGATATTATTGGGATGTATTTTGAATGGTTGATACATTTTGGCTTTAAATTTAAATGAGAATTTAGACCTTTTAGCTATATATCATGTTATTAGCATATTGCAGGTGCATTGGTAATATTGGTGAACCACAATTTTTTTTCTTTATCTACAACATTTTAAAAATGTTGTATAAATTGGTTAAAAACGTTGTCTGATATATTAAACTACAACGTTTTTATCCAGAAAACGTTGTGGAATCATACCTTCTACAACGTTTTTAAGGATCTGTTAATTGTTGGAAAACAAATCTACAACGTTTTTTCTTAAAAAACGTTGTGTATTTTGCTTAACCACAACATTTTAAAAACGTTGTGTAAGGGTGTCAAATAGACAACACCAGTAACCACGACGTTTTTCTGACTGAAACCACAACGTTTTTTTCGCGTTGTCTATTTAATGTTTTGTAGTAGTGTGAATTGATCAACATGGTTATAATTATTATTTATATAAATTATGAAATAATTATATATTTCTTTGAGATATTAATATCTTTGGCCCGTAGTGCAAAGATGACATGTTGTTGAATATTTTTGGCCAGTAGTGCAAAAATGAACTATTGATGAATATCTTTGGCCTATAGTGCAAAGTTGAATTTATTAGTATAATTATGAACATGAACTATGATTTGGTATAACCATGATCTTTGATGTTTCAGGTAGAGACCGGTGATGAAAATTATCTTCGTCCTGGATGTGAAGAGGAATTTAGAACTACAATTATGATTATGAGTTATTCACATAATTGTGGACAGGATGTAAAGTCCCCGAACCCGGATACTTGAAACCCGAACTCGGTACTTCACGATACCATTTCTATGAGCGGAATAATTACTAATAATAATAACCATAATATAAAACTTAAACTTAACTTTCATTTATCAGAGTCTAATCCCAAGTACGCAACCTTTACTACATTCTTTACATGATATATAATACATATCATTAACTTAATACAGTCTATCTATTATAAATGATACCAATAACATATTCTGTTTGCTTTCCTTTTCACTTGATCTTGGCCGAACTTTCCAGTTCTTCACACTTAGCTGAAAACATTTAAATTAAGCAAGGATGAGCATTTGAGTGCCCAGCAAGTATATATATATATATAAGTTGAAATAATTTAAATGTTTTCTTTATAATATTCTTCTACAATCGGTCAATAGTTGTGAAGTAATCTGTACCAATAACAATAACATAACAACCCTCTTTCAAATTTTTGAAACTGTGTATTGTCTATACATGGGTTTCTGTGACACATTATGAACATTGTTTTCATTTTCGAAAGGGTTTAAACAGAAATTCATTTGTAAACCAGCCATTGCTTACGGGCACGGAGGGTGATCAGCCCCGTTGTACCCTGTATTGATCAATACTACATTGCTAGAACGATATTATAGTTCATCCTTTGTCCGCCGTAGCGCATAAAAATTTTCCATTATCGGGATGTTCATACCTGTCGGGTTTTCATAACAAAGGTCTTATATAATTCAACATATATGTATATCAAAGGTGTATCAACATGTGATTAATTACAATGATTATCCAAGTGGGGACACTTGTATAATCATTTATAGAAATTAACGAACAGAATATATATCTGAATTATCATATACTAACATGTTGATAATCAATGGGCGTATATAATATAGGTTTAACAATCTTTATAATAATAATATAATTCTAAGACATTCTTACACTTGTCCATTGCATAAAGAAAATGCAAAGTTAGGATACTTGCCTGATGCGCTGCTTACAATTACGCAACTTAGATTTATCTTTTCTATCACGACCTATCATTACTCAGATCATTTTACTGATTAGTATATCATAACGTAACACATAACGCTGCTTATTGCAGTCATCATATTCCCTATTCACATTATCACACATGTTCAACAATCATTGACTCACAAACAAACATCAACACATTCCTAGTCACATTAACACAAAACTTTAACACCATTGAATCACAAATAAACAGTTATCCAAACAATCTATCTAAGTCCAGATCAATTACTAAAATATGTCGGTCTACCGACAATTTTATCTGGTAAAAATCGAGTCTAAGACTCTATCCCGAAGTTCAATATCCAAATAGTTAACTTAAATATCAGTCATAGTATTTTTCATGGCCTTATAATAATTTTAAAACAATTATTACCACTTATCATAATTTTTGAAATATCAGAATTATTATTAAATGATACGAAACAATTCTATTATCATTAATATCAAACTATTAATAAAACCATTGCCAAAATATTAAAGTTATTTATAATAACTAAAAATATTTTTAAAACATTTACATTATCCTTAAATGATTTTTAAAACAATTAAAATCATCTTTAAATACTTACCATTAATAATAAATTGTTAATGCATTATCTATCAAAATATTAAAAGTCATTAATTATAACTTAAAATATTTTTAATTCATTTATATCCTTTTTAAATGATTTTTAAATAAATAAAACCATTTTAAACTATTTATTTAATATAATTATTAAATAAACTTAATATCATTAATCATTAAATATCATTAATATTAAATCATTAATGAAATTATCCTTTAAATATTAAAAGTTTATTTTATAACTTAAAATATCATTAAACACTTTAAAATGATTTTTAAAATATTAAAATGATTTTTAAAATATTAAAATAATTTTTTAAAAAATTATTTAATATAATAACTAAATAACTTTAATATCATTATTAATCATTAATTAATGAAATTAACCATTAAATATTAAAAGTTATATTTTATAACTTAAAATATTTTTATAACACTTAAATTATTTTTATATAATTTTTAAATCATTAATACTATTTTCCATAATTTTTTTAATATATTTATTAAATAACTTAAACATCATTAATATTAATTAATTAATGAAATTTCATCACAAAATATTAAAATTCATCAAAAATGACTTCAAATATTTTCTAACACAATAATATAATTTTTCATAAATTAAAAATATTTTTAAATAATTTATCAAATATTTTAATTAAATAAATAAATACCATTTATATTCCAAAAATATTAAATATTTTTGAAATATACCCAAAATAATTAAAAACTATTTTCAGACTTTAAAATAATTTTTAATAATTTATTTTGTATTTTTAATAATTAAAAACTAATTAAAACTAATTATTTAATAAAAATAATTAATTTTCGAAATTATATGTCGCTAAAGGGCTATAGCGACACTTTCTGTCGCTATAGGTGTTCTTGAGGATTTCCAGAAACATGTAACAGTGTGCTAGGGGGGTGGTTTGACCGAGTATATCTCTTAGGATAATGCGTTTCTGGGCTTGAAATTGATTTCATGTTGTAGTATTCATGTAATACTACAAGTACATAAAAAGTTTCGTGGCTGAACAACATCAGATCATAGAGATTTAAGCTCTCCAAAAACATGACAGCGCTGTTCTTCAACATTCTGGGTTTAACAGATTTCGAGGTACCTACTTTGAGTCCTTATAACTTGATGTTCGTATAACGTTTATATGATCTATCAACTCCAGTTTGTAGACAACATGTAGGACTACAATTACAAAGTATCATAACACAAAAAAATCAAAACATCAGCAAGATCTGGCCGGTCAAAGTTGGACACAGACACTGTTCTTAATTTTTCTAGGTTCGGTAATTTAACAGTTTTGGTCAACGGGTTTTGACCGGCTATAACTTCCGATATACAATTGATCTGGCCTTGATTCTTTTTGCATCTTAAATAGAACATTACAGACTACATGTTACAAGCTTTAAACATCAAAAAAACTTAATATACACATATTTATAAGATCTGACATTTGGCTATAAAACAAAAATTTCCTATTTCCAGATTTGCTAAAAATTCAAAATCATGAACTTTGATGTTATGGGTCATGGATTTAACAACCCAGAACATCAATTGACACCTTATTACACAATTTTCAACAATCAATTGCAACATTTAACAACAAATCAAAGGATTTCTAGAATTAGGGTTTTTATACCTTTATGTTTTGATTTTTGATCTTAGCTCTCCAAGTTGTTTGTGATTTGCTTATGGTGGATGTGGGGCTTGATAAAGGGACTGAAATACTATATAATTTCGTTGGTTCTAGTATGAGGAAGAGTTGGTGAGATAAAAATTGAATTTGGCAAAATTTTGTGCACTTTCTCTCTCCCAATCTATTTATAGACAATGTTGATGAATGTATTGGCTGATTTAAAGGCTTGTTACTGTCACTTAAAGTCAAGGGAGTTGGTAGGAGTTTGGTGAGCAACTAAAGCTTTTGCCAATTTTGCAAGTTAACTAACTAAAATAATCAAAAGGGCATTTTGGACAATTCCTTATATTTCTAGAATTTGCCATTTAATGAAACCCTTAGGGTTTAGAGTTTGTTTAGGGTTTAGAGTTTGAGCCAATTTTAGCAAAAGTCTAGGATTCCAAATTTAGGATTTAGCAACTAGGGTTAGAAAATGAAATAACATAATTTTAGTTTCTAAAATTTGGAAAATAATAACTTTGTTAATTAAAGTAAGTTTGTAATTATCTAATACATGAACATTAGGGCTTATTACCCTTAATCACCATTAACTTTTGCTAATAAAGCAATTAGGGTTAGAATTTTGATAATTAGGGTTTCTAAAAATTGCAATTAGGGTTTCTAGGTTTTAGGGTTTTAATTTACCAATTAAGTTTACTTTAATTAACAATTAAAGTTTATCACACGTGTCATTAATCACAGTAACACAATTCTTGACAGATCAAACCTCCAGTTTAGGTTTCCGGATTAGGATTTCTAATATTGGAAATTAGAGTTTTCATTCATAGTTAGGGTTTTATATAATTAGGGTTAGTAATTTAGAAATTAGGGTTTATAATTTCTACATCACCAGTCGTTAATCACATTATTGTGATTACATAACGGCTTTAACACATTCTCAAAGTCGTGAATGAGTTTCGCTTTAGGGTTTCAATTCAATTAGGGTTTTCCATAAGCAAATTAGGGTTCCAAAATTATAATTAGGCATTATAATATAGAAGAAAAATAATAAGGGTTTTGAATAATTACGATTCTCCCTAATTAGGGTTAATACATAAACACCGATCATAAATAAAATTAACATGATTACATAACAGTCTTAAGCCGTCATTCGGCTTTAATTAGGGTTTAACAGCTTAAACTAGGGTTTTGGCATTTTACACAATATTTAACCAATTCTATCAGTCCACCCACATACAGTACATATTTATAGCACTGAAAAATAAAAATATAATTAGTATTATATTATTATCATCATTCCTTAATCCGGAACCAGAAATAGAGTTTATCAGATTATTATTTAGGGTTTATAAAAATATTAATAGGGTTTGGTCGTAATATAATAAAACTGTTCCACACATTAACATTACACACATAACCATACTTATCTATAACGCTGACAAATAATAATATAATATTATTATTCTCATTCCTTGATCAAAACCCAAAATTAGGGTTTGGATTCCATATCTGATTTATCTTTTATATATAACATTAATAATTAAGTTAAAATAATTAACTTAACTATTCTGAAATAATATCATATAATAAAATATTTATAATAATAATTCTAATAATCATTATATATATTATTTAAATAATATATAAACTTATTTACATGGAAAATAAATAATAAAAACATTTTTACTATAAAACTAATTATTATTAGAATATATTTTATAATGAGCAATAATTCTAAAATAAAATTATTCATAACCATTCATGTAATAAATATATTTTATATTCATCACATAAACACATACATAATACCTTTCACGCATTCTTACCTTTAAAATAGATAATTATTCTAAAATCATTTCCTATATTATTTAAATAATATAAGATTATATTTTCCTTGAAAAATAATTAATAAAACATTTCCAATAAGGAATTAATTAGTATAAAAATATAATTGATAATAATCAATAATTCTAACATAAATTTATTTGGAATACTTAATGTAATAAATAAATTTTATTTATCACACCTATAAATATATATTACACATTACCTTGGCACATATCATTCATATTTATTTAAAAAAAAAAATTTATACGCAAAATTTATGATTTATTTATATAGAAAATATCGGGTTGTTACATTCACCCTCCCTTATAAAGATTCTATCCCCGGAATCACCTTTTAAAACCTATACATACCAGGGTACATAACTTACATAATCATTGCAATTAGATCTCGATCATAATTTGATCGAATTGATCTTTAACTATTCAACATAACGTTTTTCTATCTCCTTAAACAGAAATTTGATTTCTAAGAGAACTCAAATTCCTCCTTCAAAATAATTTATAAAATTAATTTACTATATATAAAAATATAATAAGAAAATAAAAATTGGTTAGATTAATACCTGGAGTTGCATCCCCGGCTGCTACCGAATCCTGAACAGTCCCGCTGAAGACGCTTGCGGTTGATTTCGTTGTTTTATTTGTTGAAGTTGGTCCCGTTGTTGCCAATGTCCTGCTGCCTTGTTCCGTATTCGCATTCCTTGTTTCTATTTCCTTTCTTTAACAGTCTTTTACCTTATGCTTTATTGATTCCCACACAATACATTCACTATACATTATTGGATTGAGACATTTTGGAAAGATATATATTCTTTCTGTCCTTACTTTCCACACATAAACTTTTCTTTTAATCACATTCCTGGCTTATTTATTGAAATTATCTTCTTTTATCATATAGGTGACAAAAGTTGTCTTTTGCCCCACCATTATCCTAGCTATCACATACGTTTTAACAGGGTCGATTGATCTTCTAAATCCCGGCGGTCCGGTTGTCTTGAAGTCTTTGAAGTTTGTCGATCGATTGTCTAGTTGATTTTTTCGCGACTGGTATTTCGTTCTGCATAGCTTGATCGTCCGCATTTGCAAAATTCTGTGTCAGGTCGGGTTGTCTTCCAGCTTTGTTGACAGGTTCTTCTTCCTTTGGTTTCGTTTTTGTTTTGACGGCATTATCATAAATTATTCTTATATTCTAAGCCTTATCGTAAACGCAAAACTTTCTATTCAAATAATCATGTACTCAAAATATTATATTTTGAAAACTCGGTCTACTGTAATAACAGTGACCAAATAAATATCTACTATCTTTATACCAACTTATCCCATTAATCCAACATAGATCCATATTCAAAATACTGGACATACCTTAACACATATTGCTTTAAACATTCGCTATCCCTTTGTGACTTGAAAGTCGGGAATCGCTGCCATAACTTATACAAAATATTACATTACACCAACATACCTATCATATATACCACCTAAAATCATACATATCCAACTAACACTAATACTACCTATTCCTTATACATTCACTAACGATCAATTGCTTAGTAACCTATCTATTTTCAATATCTTCTATATCCATTTACACATAACTATATCCGATTTGTCACAACTTATAACACATTATGAGTTTAAGAACTCATCACAAACATACAAGTTTAAGAACTCACCATAAATATACGATTTTAAGAACTCAACATTGACCACATATCCTTTAACTATACTTTACCTATCAGTTATACTTAGCGTTTCTTGATCCAATACTATACTTTCCAAAATAACCACCTCTTTGAGGTAGCTTTCAATGTGAGCCTCTATTGCAGTTATTGACTTTGATATTGGCTCGGTCATGGACATTGACTTATTCTTTACGACTTAAGGGTATCCTAATTCTGTTCCTTTCTAACACCTACACACAAAATTATCCTGACTAGCAAATACTAAATACACACAACACATAATAGTTTTATAAATTATCTTTTATTTTGTTTGACGATGAATTTATTCAATTCATCTCCTTTTTTTAAACTCTATATGAGTTATTTATATTTTCAACGTTTCCCTCTGTTCTAAGGTTATAGCCTAAGGTCTAACCCACCTAAGGTTTCTAACCCTATAGCTCTGATACCAAATGTAAAGTCCCAGAACCCGGATACTTGAAACCTGAACTCGGTACTTCACGATACCATTTCTATGAGCAGAATAATTACTAATAATAATAACCATAATATAAAACTTAAACTTAACTTACATTTATCAGAGTCTAATCCCAAGTACGCAACCTTTACTACATTCTTTACATGATATATAATACATATCATTAACTTAATACAGTCTATCTATTACAAATGATACCAATAACATGTTCTGTTTGTTTTCCTTTTCACTTGATCTTGGCCGAACTTTCCAGTTCTTCACACTTAGCTGAAAACATTTAAATTAAGCAAGGATGAGCATTTGAGTGCCCAGCAAGTATTTATATATATATATATATATATATATATATATATATATATAAGTTGAAAGAATTTAAATGTTTTCTTTATAATATTCTTCTACAACCGGTCAATAGTTGTGAAGTAATCTGTACCAATAACAATAACATAACAACCCTCTTTCAAATTTTTGAAACTGTGTATTGTCTATACATGGGTTTCTGTGACACATTATGAACATTGTTTTCATTTTCGAAAGGGTTTAAAAAGAAATTCATCTGTAAACCGGCCATTGCTTACGGGCACGGAGGGTGATCAGCCCCGTTATACCCTGTATTGATCAATACTACATTGCTAGAACGATATTATCGTTCATCCTTTGTCTGTCGTAGCGCATAAAAATTTTCCCATTATCGAGATGTTCATACCTGTCGGGTTTTCATAACAAAGGTCTTATATAATTCAACATATATGTATATCAAAGGTGTATCAACATGTGATTAATTACAATGATTATCCAAGTGGGGACACTTGTATAATCATTTATAGAAATTAACGAACAGAATATATATCTGAATTATCATATACTAACATGTTGATAATCAACGGGCGTATATAATATAGGTTTAACAATCTTTATAATAATAATATAATTCTAAAACATTCTTACACTTGTCCATTGCATAAAGAAAATGCAAAGTTAGGATACTTGCCTGATGCGCTGCTTACAATTACGCAACTTAGATTTATCTTTTCTATCACGACCTATCATTAATCAGATCATTTTACTGATTAGTATATCATAACGTAACACATAACGCTGCTTATTGCAGTCAGCATATTCCCTATTCATATTATCACACATGTTCAACAATCATTGACTCACAAACAAACATCAACACATTCCTAGTCACATTAGCACAAAACTTTAACACCATTGAATCACAAATAAACAGTTATCCAAACAATCTATCTAAGTCCAGATCAATTTTTGAAACATGTCGGTCTACCGACAACTTTATCGGGTAAAAATCGAGTCTAAGACTCTATCCCGAAGTTCAATATCCAAATAGTTAACTTAAATATCAGTCATAGTATTTTTCATGGCCTTATAATAATTTTAAAACAATTATTACCACTTATCATAATTTTTGAAATATCAGAATCATTATTAAATGATACGAAACAATTCTATTATCATTAATATCAAACTATTAATAAAACCATTGCCAAAATATTAAAGTTATTTATAATAACTCAAAATATTTTTAAAACATTTACATTATCCTTAAATGATTTTTAAAACAATTAAAATCATCTTTAAATACTTACCATTAATAATAAATTATTAATGCATTATCTATCAAAATATTAAAAGTCAGTAATTATAACTTAAAATATTTTTAATTAATTTATATCCTTTTTAAATGATTTTTAAATAAATAAAACCATTTTTAAATTATTTATTTAATATAATTATTAAATAAACTTAATATCATTAATCATTAAATATCATTAATATTAAATCATTAATGAAATTATCCTTTAAATATTAAAAGTTATATTTTATAACTTAAAATATCATTAAACACTTTAAAATGATTTTTAAAATATTAAAATCATTTTTAAAAAAATTATTTAATATAATAACTAAATAACTTTAATATCATTATTAATCATTAATTAATGAAATTAACCATTAAATATTAAAAGTTATATTTTATAACTTAAAATATTTTTATAACACTTTTATATAATTTTTAAATCATTAATACTATTTTCCATAATTTATTTAATATATTTATTAAATAACTTAAACATCATTAATATTAATTAATTAATGAAATTTCATCACAAAATATTAAAATTCATCAAAAATGACTTCAAATATTTTCTAACACAATAATATAATTTTTCATAAATTAAAACTATTTTTAAATAATTTATCTAATATTGTAATTAAATAAATAAATACCATTTATATTTCAAAAATATTAAATATTTTTGAAATATACCCAAAATAATTAAAAACTATTTTTCAGACTTTAAAATAATTTTTAATAATTTATTTTATATTTTTAATAATTAAAAACTAATTAATACTAATTATTTAATAAGAATAATTAATTTTTAAAATTATATGTCGCTAAAGGGCTATAACGACACTTTCTGTCGCTATAGGTGTTCTTGAGGATTTCCAGAAACATATAACAGTGTGCTAGGGGGGTGGTTTGACCGGGTATTTCTCTTAGGATAATGCGTTTCTGGGCTTGAAATTAATTTCATGTTGTAGTATTCATGTTATACTACAAGTACATAACAAGTTTCGTGGCTGAACAACATCAGATCAGAGAGATTTAAGCTCTCCAAAAACCTGACAACGCTGTTCTTCAACATTCTGGGTTTAACAGATTTCGAGGTACCTACTTTGAGTCCTTATAACTTGATGTTCGTATAACGTTTATATGATCTATCAACTCCAGTTTGTAGACAACATATAGGACTACAATTACAAAGTATCATAACACAAAAACATCAAAACATCAGCAAGATCTGGCCGGTCAAAGTTGGACACGAACACTGTTCTTAATTTTTCTGGGTTCGATAATTTAACAGTTTTGGTCAACGGGTTTTGACCGGCTATAACTTCCGATATACAATTGATCTGGCCTTGATTCTTTTTTCATCTTAAATAGAACATTACAGACTACATGTTACAAGCTTTAAACATCAAAAAAACTTAATATACACGGATTTATAAGATCTGACATTTGGCTATAAAACAAAAATTTTCCTATTTCCAGATTTGCTAAAAATTCAAAATCATGAACTTTGATGTTATGGGTCATGGATTTAACAACCCAGAACATCAATTGACACCTTATTACACAATTTTCAACAATCAATTACAACATTTAACAACAAATCGAAGGATTTCTAGAATTAGGATTTTTATACCTTTATGCTTTGATTTTTGATCTTAGCTCTCCAAGTTGTTTGTGATTTGCTTATGGTGGATGTGGGGATTGATAAAGGGACTGAAATACTATATAATTTCGTTTGTTCTGGTATAAGGAAGAGTTGGTGAGATAAAAATTGAATTTGGCAAAATTTTGTGCACTTTCTCTCTCCCAATCTATTTATAGACAATGTTGATGCATGTATTGGCTGATTTAAAGGCTTGTTGCTGTCACTTAAAGTCAAGGGAGTTGGTAGGAGTTTGGTGAGCAACTAAAGCTTTTACCAATTTTTCAAGTTAACTAACTAAAATAATCAAAAGGGCATTTTGGACAATTCCTTATATTTCTAGAATTTGCCATTTAATGAAACCCTTAGGGTTTAGAGTTTGTTTAGGGTTTAGGGTTTGAGCCAATTTTAACAAAAGTCTAGGATTCCAAATTTAGAATTTAGCAACTAGGGCTAGAAAATGAAATAACATAATTTTAGTTTCTAAAATTTGGAAAATAATAACTTTGTTAATTAAAGTAAGTTTGTAATTATCTAATACATGAACATTAGGGTTTATTACCCTTAATCACCATTAACTTTTGCTAATAAAGCAATTAGGGTTAGAATTTTGATAATTAGGGTTTCTAAAAATTGCAATCAGGGTTTCTAGGTTTTAGTGTTTTAATTTACCAATTAAGTTTACTTTAATTAACAATTAAAGTTTATCACACGTGTCATTAATCACAGTAACACAATTCTTGAAAGATCAAACCTCCAGTTTAGGTTTCCGGATTAGGGTTTCTAACATTGGAAATTAGGGTTTTCATTCATAGTTAGGGTTTTATATAATTAGGGTTACTAATTTAGAAATTAGGATTTATAATTTTTATATCACTAGTCGTTAATCACATTATTGTGATTACATAACGGCTTTAACACATTCTCAAAGTCGTGAATGAGTTTCGCTTTAGGGTTTCAATTCAATTAGGGTTTTCAATAAGCAAATTAGGGTTCCAAAATTATAATTAGGGATTATAATATAGAAGAAAAATAATAAGGGTTTTGAATAATTACGATTCTCCCTAATTAGGGTTAATACATAAACACCGATCATAAATCACATTAACATGATTACATAATAGTCTTAAGCCGACATTCGACTTTAACTTAGGGTTTAACAGCTTAAACTAGGGTTTTGGCATTTTACACAATATTTAACCAATACTATCAGTCCACGCACATACAGTACATATTTATAGCACTGAAAAATTAAAATATAATTAGTATTATATTATTATCATCATTCCTTAATCCAGAACCAAAAATAGAGTTTATCTGACTATTATTTAGGGTTTATAAAAATATTAATAGGGTTTGGTCGTAATATAATAAAACTGTTCCACACATTAACATTACACACATAACTATACTTATCTATAACGGTGACAAATAATAATATAATATTATTATTCTCATTCTTTGATCAAAACCCAAAATTAGGGTTTAGATTCCATATCTGATTTATCTTTCATATATAAAATTAATAATTAAGTTAAAATAATTAACTTAACTATTCTGAAATAATATCATATAATAAAATATTTATAATAATAATTCTAATAATCATTAT
The DNA here is from genome assembly GCA_020205505.1 of Panax japonicus. NCBI lineage: Eukaryota > Viridiplantae > Streptophyta > Magnoliopsida > Apiales > Araliaceae > Panax > Panax japonicus. The sequence continues at coordinate 41,321,272 of CM035108.1, read as the reverse complement.
ATATATTATTAAAATAATATATAAACTTATTTACATGGAAAATAAACAATAAAAACATTTTTACTATAAAACTAATTATTATTAGAATATATTTTATACTGAGCAATAATTCTAAAATAAAATTATTCATAACCATTCATGTAATAAATATATTTTATATTCATCACATAAACACATACATAATACCTTTCACGCATTCTTACCTTTAAAATAGATAATTATTCTAAAATCATTTCCTATATTATTTAAATAATATAAGATTATATTTTCCTTGAAAAATAATTAATAAAACATTTCCAATAAGGAATTAATTAGTATAAAAATATAATTGATAATAATCAATAATTCTAACATAAATTTATTTGGAATACTTAATGTAATAAATAAATTTTATTTATCACACCTATAAATATATATTACACATTACCTTGGCACATATCATTCATATTTATTTTAAAAAAAAATTTATACGCAAAATTTATGATTTATTTATATAGAAAATATCGGGTTTTCACACAAGAACTGTTGATTGATGTTACAGGGTTAAAACATTATTGGTTGACTTTTAACATGGAGAAGATAATATACTTTATGGTCTATTTGAATCTCCTAATGGATTACTCGTTCTTCAGCAACTATGGTTGAAAAGTTTTATCATCTAGCATATGTTCTAAATCTCTGATTCATTACTGATGAAGGCTATTGATAAATTATTTATCTTAGTCATGATATTCTTTACTAGGCTATTTGTGCTTACCATTTTGCTTCATAATTCCTTTTAGGTAATAAGAGTGTAGCTGAGTCGAGTAGGGGTAATAGGGGAATAGAACGGTGGTCTATAGCTGTCGAGGTTTCCCCTAAAAAGTATAGAAATAATTTTATTGAGAATTTTAGATAAATGTGTTATATTGAATACGTCATTTAACCGTTGATTTTGATGAACCGAATAGGGTGAGGTGAACCCAACTTTGGAAGGGTGTTTTTCCACTATCATACAAGATGTTTAATGACATACGACTTCGTGTTATCATAAGATAGGGTTGTTGTGCACATCCACTTGCTGATTATATCTATGAGCACTACCAATATAATCTTGGAGTTTGGTTGAAATATAATTCTCAAGTAGAGATAATGGAGATAATTATATGTCAGGAGAAGACTCACCATTGGAAAGAACATGATAGCAATCTTCTCATTTTTCTTTGGGGGTCTAATTGGTCAACCAAGGATAATTCTCGAGTCATGTGATATTTATTATAACTTAGATGCATGGCCTCCCATGTACGAAGGTTTTCTTGAGCATTTTCCAAAGATTTTAATTTCTAAAATAGTTATTGACTGTACCTTTATGTAATGTATCAGTGTGAGGTGCTATCCAAGTAAAGGGATGAGAGTCACAGTTGATATTAAAACTCACAGTATATGGGTTGGGTGGATTGAACCTATTTTGGGGGCGTCACATTCTAGATCTTCTTTGTGCTCTGCCACTTTTCTGAATGCTATCTTTTTGGCCATCTCAGCTCTCAGCTTAGCTGCCATCTTTAGTGGCATTCTTATCCTTGTTGAATGAAGCTTTAGTCTATTCAAGCCCTTCTTCAAATCTGCTTCACTTCCACCTTCGTAGTCTCACTGTACTAAGGCTTATTATGTTCAGTTCTGGTAGAACTCGTAGAGTCAATAGTGTAGCATTCCAACAACTCAACGATCCTACAACCCAAAAATATTTGATCTTTGAAGCTCTGGCTGATATATACTCCTTCACAATCTTCCCGTTGGAATATAGCCATTGGAAGTTATTTGAATTGCTTCGTAGATCTCAATTTATTTGGTGCAGACTCCTTGATGTGACATGATAGCTCCTTTTTGACTTTACTGACACAACAGTCTGCTAACTTACCTACCGCCTTAGAGTTGTCATTCTTTCTGTGTCAGGCAAGTAGTCATCTTTATTTCTTCTTTCTGACTTTTTGATTAGAACATCATACATTTTCCTTTTGCATCGATGCTCTCAACCACAATATTCAAATATCAATCTTTTGATTGAACCATTTCCAATGCTTCAATCTTCATATGATTGAACTCTATAATTCTGATGCAGATGTTCTTGGACCTGATCGTAGTGTGTCTTGTTGAATGTTTCTCATTGACTGATTGAGACATCACTACGATCCTGAAGAGTGTTCGTTGGATCTTCAATGTAAAACACCTCTTCCTTCATTTATGCAGTGCTTCAACACTTCTGTTTGCCTTGACTGATCTTAGGAACTGATAGCTTGACTAATTAATCTAACCCTCCTCAAATTCAAGACATATCAGGTTAGACATGCTCAATCTCTTTCTCCATGTGATCTCCCATTCACATATCATCAATGGTCTGACCCATGCTTCATCTTCTTTGTCTGTTCTATATAGGTTGGCCAGTTTCTCTTTCTAAACTGCATCAGTTCCTGCTTTATTTGGCAAATACTATGATCCTGGTTAATCCCAAGATCGTTGTCTCTTGTTCTTTTGACAGCTACTGCTCTTGCTGACTTTCCTTTGTCAGTCGCTTTCATTGAAGTCTTCTTTTGATCGACTTGTGGAAGACTTTATCTTGAATGGCTTCACAACTCAATCTGCATGTTGATTGAGTTGGTGCTTAGATCTGCTGTTAGCTTGCATGCCATTTGTTGAGTGCTCTCTAGTTTCCTTTAAGGTAGAATGTATCTTTGTAACTCAGACCATAGGATTCATTCTTTGGATATTCTGGGAGTGCTCATTTGTTAAGAATAGTGTTGACTCTATGATTCTTCCTTGGCGTTTTGAGCACCTCTTTTAAAGCCTTAGTTTTGCACACTACGATTTGGCTTTGGTTCTACAGACACTACGACTCTAAGATCAGATCTTGACATACTATGATTTCTATCTTCATGCTTGTTGTCATTGTCTAATCTGGTTCGACTACGATTTCTTCCTTTGATATGATTAATAGACTCTACGACTCCAAGTGTGATCTACGATTCTTGACTTGGTTTTAGTAGATGCTCGGTCGGCTCTTAGACATGCTATCTCTACGATTCTGAATATGACTTCCTCAGCAGAGTACGACCTTAATAAATTTATTCTCGACACACTACGATCCTTCCTCGTTTCTCCTGGCAATATACGAACTCCGAGATCTACTATCTTGTAAACTATGATTCCGCCTTGATAGTTCTCGAGCTTTCCTTGACTCTCCTAGCAAACTACGATTTCTGGTGAAGTGCTTAACGATCAAACATGCCCATCTATTACATTATAAGATCAACCTAACAAGCTTGATCTTTCTATATTTATAGTCCTTATACATCATTTCTTTTTAAGGACTTTACAAATCTATTTTGCTTATGTAGGATCAACCTAACATATTTGATCAATTCATTTTAAGTCCTTGTACATATATTCCTATTATCTATCAAAGGAATTTACATCTTTTCTTAATGCAAGCATACTTGCATATTCATTCATTTATATCATAATCAAATCATATATAAATATGAATAACATTCTCATATATATTCCTAACAATCTCTCCTTATTTGATTATGACAAAAATAATTAGTGCATATGCATGAGATGAATGAATCTTATATACAGTGAGCAACTGTATTTCTAAAACATATAAGCATGAATTTCATTGATGATAATATGAACTTACATATACAATGACACTCTACATCCTGGATCCAGAACATACCTAACTAGATAGAGATGTACCTTTTTGGATCCATGTGTGTCTCTAGGATGTCTGTTACTCAGCTACTCAACTACTTATCTTGTTCTTCTTTTCTCTACTTCCCCTGGGATGGTGACTTCATTTCTTTTTGATCTCCTTGTTCCTGCCCCCCTCAGACTTTGTGTTCATGGGATCATTATCCTTTGGCCCCCCATAGATGATGACTCTGCTTCTGTTGTTGTCTTTCTCTTCTTCTCCTTCTCTGCCTTCTTTTCTTCTTTCATTTTTTTTCGCTTTACTCCTCCTTGAGTGCCTCTTCCTATGTCTCTTTTTCTCCCCCTTTTTGTCATTAATCATTTGTGAAAGCTGCTCCACATTTAACATAAGTTGCTCTATCAGGTAAGATGAGTTACCAACCTCAATCTTAAGTTCTTGTTGGCTCAGATCAAGTTGTAGGGAGAGAGACTGATTAAGATTGTCATTCTTGTCAGAGAGAGAATTTTCTCTTCATTAGCCTTCTATGCTCGTAGAGCTTCTTCCTTCTGATCATACATAGCCTTCAGATAGATTTGATCTCTCTATTTGATTTTGAGAGATATATCAAACATAGTGGCTCAGAATCTATCTTGAAGCACAGTATCTCCTTCTTTTGACAACACCTTTGCCTCTTTAGTGATGATAAATATCTTCTCCACCAACTCATTAGAGTTCTTCATTAACTCATGTTCCATAGGAGTTTGGTTATTTGGTTGGGCAGTCTCCTGTTGATCATCTGGTTGGACTCTACAATTTTCATTCCTGGATAGTTTTTTGAAAGAAGTGAGAATCTGATAAATCGTTGAGTGCCAATCAGTGTTTGAGGATGAAGGAATATTAGACACTTCTGCTTGAGCAGTGTAGAGCTTCTCAATCTGTTTTTGATTATCTTTAAAGATAGAGTGGATGATCATGAACTTGGGTATACACCTTCTGCCATCTGATCCTACTCGACAATTTTAAGGAATGTAATGATTTCTAGTGTGTCGATAGATCATAAAGTGAGGCTGGTCCTTGATCGTCTGATATGCAAACTTTTTTATCCTTCGAAAGTTCTGTGTCATCAGCTCTAGGTTGGGAAGATGAGAGAAATCCCATGTGAGATAGCTATTGTCTTCAGTGAGAGATGCCTTTACCTATGGCATATGAGAGTGAAACCACCTTATTGCATGATTCTTAACTTTAGGCTCATATATCATAGTTGAAGTGTCTAGCTTCATAGCCTTACGATGATTGAGCGCATTTTTTGCGGTCATCATCACCACATTTAACCTTTCATTCCCATGATTAATCCATCTGCTAGGAAGCACATCTCGTGATTAATTAATTTCCACTAAAATTTTTCTCTTACGATTTACAGGTTAAGGAATGTGAACATTTTTTTGGCTCTTCTGTTGCAGAACTGGAGTCTTTTCCACCTTTATTCTGTCCGGAGCTGGAGTTAGACCTGTGTAGACTTCTTTCAAAAGACTCGACAATTTATTTCTCTGATTCCTGATTTGTAGAACTAGAACCTTTTTCCATCTCTTCACCTTCTGAACTTGAATCATGCTCATTTATTTCATCTTACGATTTACAGGTTAAGGAATGTGAACATTTTCTAGCTCTTCTGTTGCAGAACTGGAGTCTTTTCCACCTTTATTCTGTCTGGAGCTGGAGTTAGACCTGTGTAGACTTCTTTCAACAGACTCGACAATTTATTTCTCCGATTCCTGATTTGTAGAACTAGAACCTTTTTCCATCTCTTCACCTTCCGAACTTGAATCATGCTCATTTATTTCATCTGATTCATCAGTGAATCCTTCATGCTAATTTTTATTACTAGTACCTTCTTCAACATCTTCTCCCTTGGATTCAAACTCATCATCACTCAAATCAATGGCAGTAACAGAAGATTCTCCTTTCTTCTCCAAAACAGATATGGTAAGCAATCTGTTGCTCTTCCTTCTCCTTGGAGATTTAGCTATAGGAGTTTCAGTCTTTTCTTTATCCTTAGATTTTGAAGCTTTTAAATCATCAGTTGAGATTTTTTGGGGTTCAGCCACAGGAACGAATGATTCCTCTTCAGATTCTGAATCCTCTGAGGTGGTAGAAGAGCTCCTTGACACTTCAAAAATGGGAGATCTAATTTTTTTAGACTTAGAAACTTCCTCATCAGCGAAATGACTACTTGAGAATTCATTCATAGAGTCTTCATTTTTCTTTTCCTCTTCTGAATCTACTGTCTTCTCTTCAGCAGATAGACTTCTTTGGTGAACTGAGACTGACTTCTTCATCAACTTTGCTTTCTTCTTGGATGACCCTTGGAGTAATCTGTTACTCATTCTTCTTTTTAGGGTTGCTTCAGTTAATGCTTTTTCTATTTCTACTTCATGTCTCTCATTATCAGTGGAGAGACTGGTTGGTGGAGTCTCTGTTTTCTTCATAGTCTTAGTTTTCTTCTTTGTTGGAGTGACTGCTACAGTTACAAAGTCATCAGATTGAGACATCTTGCTTTTTATTTCTTTCGCCTTCCTCTTCTTTCTAGAGACCTTGCTGCTGCTACCAGATGTCATTAGACTCTTGTTTTCCTTGGGGCTTTTCTTCCAATTTTCAAATAATCGTGGGGACATCACTTTATGACTATTAAGGATTTCACCTTCATTATCCTTAATTTTATTCTTCAGCTTCTTTTTCAAAATAATACTCAAGAACCTTCCATGGAAAACCTTAGTGAGGGGTTTTCCTATTAATCTTTTATTCTCTTCCTTATCCACCCATTTGGACATTTGGTCGAGCAGAATATCTCCAAAGTTGATATGCTTCTTCAGAACTATTATAGAGTTGATCTTTATCTGTTGATCACTCAAAGTGTCCTTGTATAAGATACATCTGCCCACTATTTCAGTAAAGAACTCAAATTCTTCAAGAAACTTCTTTTTCTTCATGTCCTTCAGACTAGGGTTTCTTTTGTACTTCATAATCTTCTTAGCTTTTTCACTGTCGATCTCATCCAGGATTTTCAAACTTAGGTCAGGAAAACCTAAGTATTGATTGATGTCAGAAGAATTTAGCTTCAGAATTTGGACCCTTAACCTTGGTGGAGAGGGTTCCACAATTTATGGTTGCGTTTGAGTGAAACTCTTTAACCAGGTCAGCATATATTTGAGTGTTTGCCTCAAGACATTCTGAGAATCCAGCCTTCTTCACGAGTTCAAGAATATCTACAAACTTCTTCTCAGATTTCTCAAACTTCTTTGTTCCGAGCTAAATGCCAGTGATTGCTTGCTAATCTGCCATTTAAAGAGTTCGAAGTATGGGTTTTTAATTTTAGGGGTCTTGTAATACCCGAGAATTTTCACGTATTATTAAATGAATATATTAATGGAAATAATATTTATGTGAAATAAGAGTTATTATTTTGTGAGTCGATTAATTCAATTGATTTGTATTAGATCAATGTGTATTAAGAAATGTGAATTGACAATGAGAATTGTGAAATGCCTTGTTTCGCATAATGTGAAATGAGGAAATTCACTAAGCGAATTAAAACAGGAATTAGGAAGATTAATCGTGTAAGATCAGGTGATTTCATATAAGTGATCAATACGATTTTAGACTTTTAATATCACTCTTGTGGACATCAATTCATGTAGATTAAAACAAGGTTGGCGTTGAAAGTTGACACTGGCTTGAAGCTAAACCAGTCTTGGCACTGTTAGGGTACGGCGCAGCTGCGCCATCCCAGTAGTACAAACCGGCGCAGCTGCGCCAGTGATCAGTTAGAGTTGGTTACTTTCTACGGTAGCACTTAATTGGGACATTAATGTTATATGTGTGACATAAATAAAACCATATGATAGGAATATATTGAAATGAAATGAGGTACCTAGTAGCACCATGGTATCATATGAAGTTGTACTGCATAAATGATTAATTATCTAGGTATTCTAGAATCTGAGAAAGGAATTCAATTTTTTAAATAAACATTAATATAAAATAAATTTATAATATGGATATATGAGTAATAAAGATAATTATGGAACTACCCAGACATTAATATGTAACTGCGTTATTTTATTGCATGTATTTAATGTACATAGATTATATATTGTGAGTATATGTTTAATCCCTAAATTCCTAATATGGTAACAATTATACCTTAATATTACATTATGGGAATTAAAAGGACCAAACCAAGCTTTACATGGCCAAATGTTAAGATTTTTCTCTCTTGTCCCAAATTGAGTGTCACCAAGTACATGAACAGTGGGCTAAAACTAAGTTACGTATTTTCCAAAAGGCTAAATCATAGGTGATCATTTGCTAGCTAAATGGCTGGTATGGAGTTGTTAAACCACTCTTCATTAACCTATGTATCCTCCCATTACACCATGGACTCCAAGTTGTGTAATGACAATGCCTAGTCCATGCTTTTTCTATAAATACAAGCTTGAGTTCAGATTTTGTGTTGCTAAGAGTTGTCTAAGTGGAGAGTTCGAAGTTGCTGAGCATTGTAGAGTCCTATTCAGTGTGTGAGGAGTCCAAATTAAGCTCAAGAAGGAATAATTTCTAATTATGTTCTTGAGATGGGTCTTGTTTTATTCTTATAATTTCTTAAAATTCTATGTCAAACATGATGAATTAACATGTTATAATGTGTTTAAGAAGTTTATTAATGTGTATGAACACTTTAATAATGGTTTGGAGCATGCTTGAATCGTTGGAAATCAAGTTGGTAGTTACTCTGCAAAACAGAGTATCCTTACTGCTTCTGAACTCGACATGGCGCAGCTGCGCCGTACCTCAGAAATAGTTGGTGGTTTTTGTCATGTTAGGTTGATGCTAATATAGTATTATGACTTGTATATACATAATAAATAGGTATGACATGTGTTATAAAGTTTCCTTATGTTATATGAAGTGTCCAACATGATTTGGTAGAAGATTCTTAATAAGCGCTTTAAGCTTTGAAAACAAACTTTGTTAAAGTTCATGTTATGCAAATTTTGAGCTCAGTAGTGTATACACATGACTGATCTCACACATATATGAGCATGATGTATGATTCTTAGTTCCTTTGTTCATGACCACCTTATTAGGCTTTGTGATAGAAAAGTTTTTCAAGAAAAAGCTTAGTATAGTAAGCTAACATGCATGAATACTACATGATTTACATTCTGACCTTGCGAGCATGTTAACATGACTTGACTACATATGTTTAGAAATTTGAAGTTGTCTTGTATGTGTTAGATTGCATAGTTCAAGTCTAAAATGGTTTCAAAATAAAACTTGATCATATTTTCAAAATCTAGTTACATCACATGGATATCTAGATGATAATGGGATAAGAGGTCATGATATGTCTATAATATCCTGAGATATGATTTCTATGTATTGAACATTATGAAAACTAAACCAAACATGAGTTTAAAGCATGATTCAAAGTGTTAGACAATGATAGTTGTAAACAAACAATATGAATACTAAAGCACGTGTATTAACAGAATGTATGCCATCATTATGTAGAATTATGGCCAAAGTTATAAAGTGTGGTGGTTGTATAACATTTTAAGCTTTAAATTCCATAGGAAGTCATAAAGTAAGAACTTGTAAAGATGAGCACAAGAATGGTTATGTGGTATGTGAAAGTTTCTAATATGTATGTATGTTAAAGTATAAGTGTAGTGGTATGTTAGAGTGGAACTGAAATCAGGAGGGCAGTAACTTAACCTTGGTCTGGCCAGGGGACATCGCAGCTGCGCCGTCCCTAAGCCTAGACAGGGCGTGTGACACCCCCAAACCCAGGTACTTCATTCCCACAGGATTTGGTGTTCACTTAATCAAACATTCATATCTAACTACCCAATCACAATCAAATTGAATAATGAAAACCTTTCCCATTAAATGGTTAAATACTAAAAAATCTCCCAGGTTATCTAACCTTTAAATACAATCATTCAAATACGGAATTATAATTATTACATAACACCATTATTAAGAAGTCTAAGATCATCACAATAATAAAAGTACAAATCAGCATCACTTGTAGAATTTTCCCTTTCCTTTGTTAGTTGAAGGTTCATCTACCTTCTCCACTTTAGCTGCAATGATTTTATAAATACGGAAGAGTGAGCAAAACAATTGCTCACTGGAAAAAATAATGAATCAATAGAAGAATAACAATAATAACTGCCAATGAATAGGCTCATCAAAACAAGATAGTACTCTAACAATGATAATCAGGAACTGAAATCTAAAGTATGGAATAAACATAACTGATCATAAGACCATGAACTATGTCCACAGTTGCGAGTAATCTTTCAACTCCAACTTTAACAGTCATAAGACTATAAGGACTCTTCGTACTTAGGGGGATCAGCCCTTCGTACCATGTATTGTGCACAAACATTTAACGCTACGCGTAAGTTATCCCCTAATAATAGGGTTGTTCATCTCTATATTTAGAGTACAAGTCCACACCAAAGAGAACTTGGTTTGGATAATCTTTCAAGGGTAATTTGAAGTTCAACGATCATCAACTAGAGGACTAGTTGAATTAATACTAATAACATCATACTATAGAATACTCGTAATTGAATAGTCATGGTAAATTAAAATCATGCTTTAGGAATAATCTAATAGCATACACCTTGAATAACTATAACACACCTTGTTTGAACAATGTTAATCCAAGGTTATTTAGAATTGAATACTAAGCATGCATGGTAATATGAACGATAAAACTATTCAAATATATCTGGGCATGCTAAACAACAAGTTAAATACAAGAATAACTTGTTCAATATCAAAAATCAAAGTTTAGAAACCTTGAATTATTATATTGGAATCAATAATTGATTCAACAAGATAATGGATTAGAAAACTTGCATCATTTATAAGGTAATCGAATTGGAAATAATAATTGCTTCAATAAGAAAATAGATTAGAGAACTTGCCTTGCTCGTGGGCTAAACCGAACAATTCCAATCACAATATCCTATAAACATATGTCATCATGACATAATTAGTCACTACCACTTTACAAAGTTAACTAACTACATTCATCATGTAGGTTTGATTATGTAATCACATAATCAAGTTATAACACAAGTTAATTGTTGATAACATGCTTATTCATAATATAGAAATACTGAAATTAACATTTTACAGTCCTACTATTATCCCATAACAATTCCTTCAAATTTCGAGTACAAAAAGTACACTGTAATACCATTCTGCTAACTCGCGCTGAGGCGCCACAGTTTATACTGTGGTGTGGGCCTGCAACGCGGTGATGACGTTGTGGCTCGGTGATGACGCTGCGGCGCGAGAGTTAAGCTACAAAGTCGCGCTGCGGCGTGATGCCGGCGCTGTGGCGCGACAATTGAACTGCTGGGCTGCGCTGCGGCGCCAAACTGCAGTCTTTGACTGATAGCTTCGACAACAGTATGAACAAAAGTCAATTTTGGCCTAAAAGTTCCTTTCTAACAGCCTAATTAGCATGTAATTCCTATAGAGACTTCACATAAACATAGTTCAAAGATTGTAAACATGTTTCTACTCATAAAACAGTATAAACAACTAATTTAAATCATATAATTTCACTATTTTTGATAAAAACTCATTTTTTATGTTTTTAATGAAAATAAACATTATGATTTTGTTTTCCAACCAAAATAGATAATTTAAAGCACTTTATCAATGTTTATACATACTCTACCACATTCAATAACCAATTTATCAACTAAACAACTAATTAACCCTTAATTTCTACCTTAAACCAAACAATATATATTCACAAAAACTCTCTGTAAAAATATTTTTTCTTCATAACCATATACATAATATAAATTCATCGACTATTCTCAATTATAGATTAAGAAAATAGTTTAACAACACTAGATTATCATATAAATCACATACATAACAAATAATTTATCCTTACACAAGGATTTTACAGAGAATTGGGGAAGAAAAAAACTAAACTTTTAAAACTAAAAAAAAATAGGATGATACCTTGAAGAAGATGATGATAATGGCTATTACTTTTGATTCTCAAACTTCTTATCTCCAATCTCTCTCTCAACTTCCTTAGCCTTTCTTCCTCTCTTCTTTTTCTTCTCTGCAAACTCTCTTCTTCTCTCTTCCCTCTCTATTCTAATCTTACGTCTTAGGATTATAACGTATAATAATAATATAGATATTAAATATATAATATAATTCTAACTTAACTGACATCAATTATTTTTATTTGAAACTCAAAAGACATAAGGCTTGTTTGATTACTTACTAAAATATAATCAATTAACCCTTATGCCTTGTTTGGTAAAACATAATTAGAATAAAGACTTAATAGGCAATAGGCCTTGTTCGGTAAAACACAATTAAACTTCTTTAAGTTATTTTAATAACTTCTTTATAAAAGGTTATTTATCACACTTTTAATTAACTAAATTAATTCCAATAAAAACTTATTAAATTACTTCATCACATAAATCAATACCACAAAATTATAATTTTTTTATATAATTATAACTTTATTTAATCAACTAACACATACTTTTAATTACAAATTCAAATAAAAAGAATAACAATTCAATTAATCAAAACTCTCTAACTTAATAATTAAATTAAATTAGCATAAAATAATTAATTTCCTTAACTATTTATTTAACAAATAGTTAACCAAATTGAATCAAATTTGAATAATTATTTATTCAACAATAAATACATCCATTAAATACTTAAATATTTCAATAAATATTTAATATAAAAATTAAAAATTTTGGAATGTTACATCATTCCCTCCTTACAAGGATTCTGTCCTCAAATTCACAATTCAAACAATTCATTCGTTACATTCTCCCATACTTACAAAGATTCTGTCCCCAGAATCGAAGACATAGATTAAACAAATAACTCAGGGTAATTCTTCATCATTTCAGCTTCGAGTTCCCACGTAGCCTCTTCGACATTGTGGTTCCTCCATATTACCTTCATAGAAAGTATCACTTTATTTCTGAGCACTTGTTCTTTCCTGTCGACTATCTGGATAGGAACCTCTTCATAGGACAAGTCTTTCTCAAATTGCAATGGTTCGTACTCGATCACTTGCTTGTAATCAGACTTATATGGTTGTAACACCGAAACGTGAAAAACATTATGAATGTTTTGCAATTCTAGAAGTAGAGCTACCTCGTAAGCCACATCTCCAACTTTTCGCAGCACTTCGATGGGTCCAATAAACCTCGGGCTTAGTTTCCCCTTTTTACCAAATCGAATTTTTCCCTTCCAAGGTAAAACTTTTAGGAAAATGTAATTTCCTACGTCAAATACATGATCTTGTCTGTGTTGATCAGTATATTTCTTTTGTCCATCTTGAGCAGCTATCAATCTTGTTCTGATGAGTTTGATAACCTCAGTAGTTTGTTGTACCAGTTCTGGTCCTAACAGTTGACGTTCACCGACTTCATCCCAGCACAGTGGAGTTCTGCACCTCCTATCGTACAATGCTTCGTAAGGCAGCATGCCGATGCTTATGTGGTAATTGTTATTGTAGGAAGATTCCACCAACAGTAATTGTTCATCCCAGCTTCCTTTAAAATCCATGACGCATGCTCTCAATATATCTTCCAATGTATGAATCGTTCGTTCGCTTTGGCCATCTGTTTGTGGATGATATGTCATACTCATTCGCAACTGTGTTCCCATACATTCTTGTAGTCTCTTCCAGAAGTTTGATGTAAACCTCGGATCTCTATCTAACACAATTGAAACTGGAACTCCATGTCTCGTCATGATCTCTTTAACATATAACTTTGCCAGCTGATCAAGATTGAATCTAATCTTTATTGGCAAAAAGTGTGCAGATTTTGTCAATCTGTCCACTATCACCCAAATCGCATCGTATCCTTTCTTAGTCATTGGGAGACCTATCACAAAATCCATTGTGATATGTTCCCATTTCCATTTTGGTATCTCTAACGGTTGAAGTAACCCACTTGGTCTTTGATGCTCGACCTTGACTCTCTGACATGTTAAGCACTTTGCAACGCATTTTGCAACGTCTCTTTTCATGTTTGGTGGCCTCAAATCTTGATACATTTTCGTACTTCCTGGATGAATCGAATATCTCGAGCTATGAGCTTCTGTCAAGATGTCCTCTTTAATAACTGGTACTGCTGGAACCCAGATTTGTCCCTCGAATATCAGCTTTCCATCAGTATCAACCTTGTATTTCACTTCCTTTCCCTCGACCGCACTTTCTCTTATTTTTCTGCATTCATCATCCTGCAGTTGAGCGTTTCACTTTTTCCACCAAAGTTTGACTGGCTTCCATCTGGTACAATTTCTCATCGGATTCTTTTGGAAATTTGATTTCCAACTCTAACCTTGACATTGCTGTAATAAGCTCCTCCTTATCAGTTAACAGCATCAATTTCTTTCTGCCTTTCCTACTCAAGGCATCTGCAACCACGTTTACTTTGCCTGGATGATAAAAGATCTCACAATCGTAATCCTTTATCAATTCCATCCATCTCCTTTGACGCATGTTCAGGCCTTTTTGAGTGAAAATGTACTTCATACTCTTATGGTCTGTGTAAATCTCACATTTCTCTCCATAGAGATAGTGTCTCCATATTTTTAAAGCAAACACAATCGCCGCCAACTCTAAATCATGAGTCGGATACCCTTTTTTGTAGTCCTTCAATTGCCTTGATGCATACGCGATGACTTTTCCGTTCTGCATAAGGACACATCCTAATCCTTTGTGTGAAGCATCACTGTACACCACAAAATTTCCAGTATTATCTGGTAATGACAACACATGTGCCATACTTAGTTTTTTTTTCAATTCCTGAAAACTTCCTTCACATTTCTCCATCCAAACAAATTTTACAGATTTCCTCGTCAAATTTGTCAATGGAGTGGCAATCTTGGAGAAATCCTGGATAAACCGTCTGTAATACCCTGCCAATCCCAAGAAACTTCTTACTTCTGATGGAGTTCTTGGTTGTTCCCAATTTATCACAGCTTCGACCTTTGATGGATCCACTGAATTTCCATCCCTGTCAATTACGTGCCCAAGAAATTATACATGTTGTAACCATAATTCACATTTAGAGAATTTTGTGTAAACGTTTCCTTTCTTAGCGTCTCTAGGGTTAGACGTAAGTGTTCCACGTGTTCTTCTTGAGTTCTAGAGTACACCAGAATATTTAAACACCATGTTCATCAAATCCATGAACGCTGCATGGGCGTTTGTCAAACCAAAAGACATCACCAAAAACTCGTAATGTCCATACCGAGTTCGGAATGCCGTCTTCGGCACATCCTCCTTCCTTACTTTCAGTTGGTGATACCCACTTCTCAAATCTATGTTAGAGAAATATCTGGCACCCTTTAATTGATCAAACAAGTCATCTATTCTCGACAATGGGTATTTATTCTTAATAGTGACTTTTTTTAACTCCCTATAATCAATGAAAAGATGCATTAACCCATCCTTCTTCTTTACGACTAACACCGGTGCTCCCCACGGTAACACACTCGGCTGAATGTATTTCTTGTCCAATAGCTCCTGCAGTTGTATCATCAATTCCTTCATCTCTATCGGAGCCATTCTGTACGGGGCTTTCGATATCGGAGCATTTCTTGGCACTAAGTCGATCACAAACTTGATTTCTCTGTCAGGCGAAAGTCCTGGCAAATCCTCCGGAAACACGTCCATAAATTCCCTAACCACCGGTATTTCTTCCAGTTTCGCACCCTTCTTCTGAGTATCGACTATGTAAGCTAAATAACCCACACAGCCTTGGCTCAACAACTTCTTGGCCTGCATAATCGTCAGACATCTCATTTGTCTAGGCGATTTGCTACCACTGAAAACTACCTTTGACGGAGTCATGAGGTTTACACATTTCTTTTGGCAGTCAATTATCGCTCCACAATTGAACAACCAATCCATTCCCAAAATAACATCAAACTCTCTAAGCCTAATCGGAATTAAATCTTCCATCAAAATATTTCCCTTAATATTCACCCTACAGTTCTTGTATACGAACCTAACAGGAATTACTTCCTTATTCGCAATTTCTATGTTTAAAGGGAAATTCAATTCTTCACTAGGCAATCCTAATCTCATAGCAAATTCATCAGATATAAATGAGCAAGTAGCACCCGAATCAAATAATATATAAGTATCAATATCATTGATTGGGATAATACCTGACACCACATCCTTTGATTGCACAACATCTTGCACAGTCATGTTAAAGGTTCTGGCTGTGGGTTTGGTTGATACCGTTGGTCCAGTACCTCCACTGCTACCTCCCTTACTTCTGTTGTTTCGCCAGCTTTCTTCTTGGGGAACTCACGAGCAAAGTGATCCTTGGACCCACAAGTGTAGTAAACGTTCTTCTTGGTTTAATTGTAATTTGGGGCGATGTGACCCTCCTGGCCACAGTTAAAGCATACAAGTTTCCCCATCAAGTATACACCCTTGTGAAACTTCCCGCATGTAGCACATGCTTCAAACTTCTTATTTTACTGGTTACCTTGTTGATTCCCAGCACCCACATTTCCATTCCACTTTCTTTTCAAGTTATTGTTACCATTTCATCTACCACTACCTCCATTCTTAACATCCACTTTATTCTTCTTCTTTTTCTGTTCCTGATTGAACTTGGTTACAGCCTCGCCTCCACCTTCGGCTAGAATTGCCTTTTCCATCATGGCTGCAAACGTCTTCAACAGGAACAAGGAAACCCTACTAAACAACCAGGGCTTCAGTCCCTGTTCAAACCTCTTCGCCTTGCGTTTATCTGTGCTGACTTTGTATGGTGCAAACCTCGCCAACTTGTTGAATTTTGCGGCATACTCTGAAACCGTCATCGTTCCCTGCTTTAGTTCTAAAAACTACACTTCTAGCTGACTCTTCGAACTCTCTGGGAAATAGGTCTCGAATAACATCTCCTTGAACCTATCCCAAGCCATAACACTTGGTTCTCCTCGAGTTTTATTGACCTGCAACCAATAACTAGCCTCTGCTTTCAACATGAATGTTACAAAAGCAGTTTTTTAATCTTCCCCTACTCCTGCAACATCGAACACTTTCTCTATATCCATGACCCAGTTCTGTGCCTCAACTGGATTCAAGGATCCACGGAATTCTGGTGGTCCAACCGCCTTGAAGTCCTTAAACGTAGCACCTTGATTCTGAGGTTGATTCTGCGGTTGATTTTGCAGTGCACCTGTAAGTAACGTCACCAGCTGTTGAACGGGGTTAGCTTCTGCATTATCGTTGTTGGTTCCTTCAATGGTTCTCTGTCGGGGTGGTTGACGTCTTGGAGGAATTTTCTGTTAAAAATACACTCATTAGATTATTACTCAACTCTTTCAAGTAACTTCTAATTAACTTGACCCCAAAATAATCACCACATAACACATAACACTTTGGATAAAAGAAGATAATAACTTTTATTCATTCTTAATTCTTTGAAAACATCATAACAATAGCATCACTGCTATTTACATTATTTTTATGAACTACTAAAGTTTTAGGACATCATCATCATATCCACAAGTTACATAACACTTGGGATTTACATAATACTTATCATAACATAAATCATAAATCAAGTACACTTCCTACGATGTCCTACTAAGATACTGCAAAGCCTTACGACGCTCTTCTTCCATAATTCGGAACATGGTTTGACGATCTAGTATGTACGAGGGTAACGTCTCGAACTGAATTGGGTAACCCATGACCCAATCTTGAGCTCGGTTGATTGCGATGTTGAACATGTTATCCATCTATTCCATCTTCCTTCTCTTTGTTTGTGCGTCCCTCTCCGCTGTTCCAGCTTGTTGATAAGCTTCACTGTACGCGTCTTCGGCTCTTGCCCTTTTTGCAGATTCTTCTCTCAACTTGCTCTTCAACTCTGCAATCTCTGCTCTCATTTGCTCGTTCTCTCCTTCAGTGTGAATCATCTTCTCTTCAACATTGTTCAGTCGTTCTTCTCGATCCTGGATCTCGTCATCCTTCTGTGCCATCGAGGTCTGTTGTTCAGCTACTATCTCTTGCAATTCCTCGACAGTATCTTGAAGTTCCATATTGTGGTCATGCACCTCATTCTATATACGGCCAACTATTGAGTTAAGTGGAATCCTTTCCTCCTCGTCCTCTTCATCCGTCTGTGGCAGCTCCAAGGAATCCTCCTCGTCTGTCTCTATCTCATCATCCTCATCAGGTATTCTTTCCTACTCAACTTTTGTGACCAACGGAGTTGCTTCCCGTGGCAGTAGCTGTTCCCACACCACCTGAATATCTCGAGGCTCCTCCTCTCTAGGCATCTGGGATCCTTCCTCCCTAGCCTGACTGGATCCTCCTATATTAGACATCCTGTCAACCAAATTTTTAAGTTTAATTACTAATCATTACTAGTCGACACTCACGAGCACATAGGTTATAATCACATAAGCACATAAGTGTTTTATTACTTCTTCCTTAAAACTCGACAAGAGTTTATCATCACTATCTTTTTGAAGGTTACTTCCTAAGGCTTTTCCCTACCTAAGGTTCATAACTTAAGGCTTTGATACCAACTTGTGACACCCCCAAACCCAGGTACTTCATTCCCATAGAATTTGGTGTTCACTTAATCAAACGTTCATATCTAACTACCCAATTACAATCAAATTGAATAATGAAAACCTTTCCCATTAAAGGGTTACATAATAAAAAAATCTCCCAGGTTGTCTAACCTTTAAATACAATCATTCAAATACGGAATTAAAATTATTACATAACACCATTATTAAGAAGTCTAAGATTATCACAATAATAAAAGAACAAATCAAAATCACTTGTACAATTTTACCTTTCCTTTTCTAGTTGAAGGTTCATCTACCTTCTCCACTTTAGCTGCAATAATTTTATAAATATGCAAGAGTGAGCAAAACAATTTCTCACTGGATAAAATAATGAATCAACAAAAGAATAACAATAATAACTGCCAATGAAGTTAGGAGCGAGTGTCCTTAGATTATAACTCGGGAGAACTTAGAAGTTAGGAAGGAGATAAAACTCATGTAGAGTTTTCCATGAGAGACTTAGTGTGTTATGAAATGTAATTTCATTCTAGACAATGAAATTATGTTTATTTAACATTCTGATGGTGTTGTTGTTTGTCTTGTCTTATGTTGGTGATTGCAGGATGACTAACATGGAAGGACCTAGCCGAGTAGTAGAGGAGGAGTCGCGTGACATCCACGTAGTATTTGAGACACCCTTGATAGGAGAGAATATATCAATAGTGGTCCCTAACGATAACGATGATGATGAGGAAGAGGTGGAGTCTGATCTGGAGGAGCCTTTGGGGGAGGAGCCTGAGCCTTTGGAGGATTCCAACAAGGCTAATTTTGAGAATCGAATGTTAGGGTAGTATGTGACAACTCGAGAATTTAGACAATTTTATAAAATCTTAAAAGATTGATTAGAGGTTAAATAATAAACCTAGACAGAAAATAAGTGTATGTATTTGACATTTTTGGGAATGAATTTTGTGAATTTAAAAACTTTTGGTGAAGGTTTACAGTGTTAAGAGTATTTGTGTATATGGTCATATGTATGTACAGTATGTGGTTAAGGGTCAAGGGTTGACTGGATAAATTATAACAGTCACAAACCCTAATAATATATTAAGAACCTCGACGTTCAGTTAGAAAACCCTAACGATTGATAAGAAACCCTAGCACTGGCCATGGAAACCCTAGTTTCAGTTCTGGGAATTTGTAACCCTAATTCGGAATATTAAAATCCTAATTTGGAAGCTTGAAGATAAGTATAAGGTTTTTACTTTATTTATTTAATTAGGGATTACCCTAATTGATTAAATAAAAACCCTAATTGTTCAACTAAAAACCCTAATGTACAATTATGGGACCTAAATGCTAAATTAGCAATTTTAATTAAGGAAATATTAACCTTAATTGGCAAGCCTGAATGTGATTAGTAAATTTTAATGTAATTAGAAAATCTTAATTATAATTTAGAAATTTTAATTTTCTATTTTTAAAACTTAATTAGAAATGCCTAGAATATAAATTTGTGTAACCTTAGGGTCAAACCCTAAGGGTTAAAACCTAATAGTTGTGAGAAGTTATCAAGTTGCCATTCACTTTATAAGTCAAATGACCAAACTACCCTTTTTAATATTTTAATGAGGTGGAGTGTAGATCTAACCCTACTTGTAATTGGTGACCAACCCTAAGCTAGCCATGTGGCCTAGAAATCAACTTTAATCAACCAACACCTGATCACATGATCAACCATTGATATTTTATCATTTATATATAGATCAAAGAGAGGGAAAGTCACGAAACTAAGCTCATTTGCAACGTTACACTCAACCAAAATTTTCTCTCTCCTTAGCCACAAAAATATTAAGTAAATCAGTCACTAGTAAGAGCATTAGCAAGCCAGGAATAGATCACAAAGATCATATTCAAGATCAAAGCATGAATGAGGTATAAACCCTAAATTTTGTAAATCATATGATCTTATGTTAGATTTTGTTGTTTGTTGTTTTAAGTTGTGTATTAGGATGTTAATAAGTGATCTGTGTTATTAGATCAAGGATCTATAACATCTAGATGCACGAATTTAAAGATTTCAAAAATCTGGAAAAGTTAAAAAATATGGCCTGACAGCCATATGTCAGAGGCCTCAGATTTTTACCTGTTAATTTTTTTGGTGTGTTTGATGTTATAGATCTATTATTTGTAGTAAGGGCTTTAATCTGAAACTTGAAGCAAGCCCATATCATGTTTATATTGAAAGATATGATCGGTCAAATTGCGTTGACTGAGCACGAAAATTTGAATCTGGGCAACCCAGAATTTTTCCAGGTGGTCTGACAAGATTTTTAAAGCCCCTGATCTTGCTGTATGTTAATGTTTTGGCCATGTTATTGTTTTGTTGTTGTAGCCTAACATGAAGAATTCATGTTAAAACCTTTAGATCACTTAGATCCATAACAGAATAGAAGATTTGGCCGGTCAAACAACCGTTGACCATCAGCCGGATGAACAATCTGGAAAATCCAGATTTGTTTAAAAACCATTTTTGTCAAACTTTTACTAGCCTTGATTTCTTAAAACATGTTGTTGTTAAACTGAGATCATGATATGTAAATGTTCCTTATCAGGTGTACTATATATGTGAACCTTAATAACACTGATTCGTTGACCAGAACACTAAGAAAATTGAACCACAAAGTAGTACCCCGCAAACGTCTGGGTTTCTAGGTTACCCAGAAAACCCAGATGAGGCCTGACAAGATCTTTGAGAGCCCAGATCTCTCTGATTAGATATAAGATGGCCATGTTGTTTGTTTAGGGTTGTAGTATTGCATCAATACTATAATCTGAACACTTAATCAAACTCAGATACCTCCGGATCTATGAATTACAGTTGGTCAAACCTATCACCTTGTCCACTGACATGAAGGCTCAAGAACACTCAAGAACACCTATAGTGACAGTTCTGTCGCTATAGGGCCCTTTAGTAACACTTATTTTCCGGAAATTAATTATTTTAAAAAATAATTATAGAAATATAGTTTTTAATTATTAAAAATATATAATAAATTCAGAAAAATTATTTTAAAGCCTGAAAATTAGTTTTTAATTATTTTGAATATATTTCATAAATATTTAGTATTTTTGGACTATTAATGGTATTTAATTTATTTAATTATAATATTAAATAAATTACTTAGAAATGATTTTAATACATAAAAAATCATTTAAAATTATATTATGACATAAAAAAATATTTTAAGTTATTTTTAATGACTTTTAATATTTTATGATTAATTTTATTTATAAATTATTATTAATGGTACTTTATTTATTTAATAGATCTATTAAATAAATTATGAAAAAAATAGAATTAATGCTTTAAAAATTATATAAAAATATTTTAAGTGTTATAAAAATATTTGAAGTTATAAAATATAACTTTTGATATTTTGTCATGAAAAATATTAATATTTTAATATTAATGGTAGATAATTAATAATGGTTTTAGTTACTTTAAAATTATTTAATGGTAATAATAAAGTATTAAAAATACTTTGAGGTATTATAAATATATTATAATATTATTTTAAGGATTTCATTAATATTTAATATTAAGTAAATATTAATGATAATGGAATTAAGTGGTATAAATATGATATTAATGATTGAAAAATCATGATAAATGATAATAATTACTTGAAAATTATTATGGGCCTATGAAAATTATTTTAACCGATTAATAAATTACCTAAGATAATTGTTAAGTGTTTAGGCAGAGTTTAATTGAACTTAAACTCAATTTTTTTGTCCGATTAAGCAATCGAGATGTCGGAATATTAACGAACTCAACTTAGACTGCAATAGTTTGACTTGATACTAGGTCTTATGTGCTGTATAGACTGATAGGATTATGTGGTAATATGTTTAGGTTATTTTATACTGTGATAATATTATTCTAATATTTGGAGATCAGTATTATCTATATTAGGTCTTCGGATAAAGCTAAGTTATATTTCATAATGGTAATCAATGAAACAAGCAAGTTTTTCTTAAACTCTACTTAGAGTTGTTTCATTCAGATAAGCTTATGGCTAATCATTGCTGATTTCCATGTCTAAGAATTGTAGAATTGTACTCTGTACATCTTGCATGTATAAGTCAGGTATGAAAGGTTGATCTCCTTCATTACCGTTCGGTCCAGATATATTTGTTCATGTTTAATACTTGTTCAGTCAAAATTTTGTTTGTGCTAATTCACAATCATATCGTTGAATTATAGACAACTTATTATTCACACTCTTTCAATCATGATATATCCTTAAATAAAATTTAAACTTGCTGGGCAACCTTCATGCTCACACTTGCTATATCATGATAAAACATTGCAGATTAAGGCGAATGAGTCGGATACAAGGAAAGGTTAAAGACAGTTCCAGCTTTAGTTTACATGTACATATAGATTGGTAATAATAATGTATGATAAAATCTTTGTATGTCAGATAGGATAATGAATTGTGTATAAGTTATGGTTACTCGACCTTGGGATTAGTATATAATATTTAATGTATAAACAATTTATGTTTATATCTTCCTCAATTGTTAGAACTAGTGTACCAGATCCGTGGTGATTTAGGATCCGGATTTGGGGGCGACACATTTGGTATCAAAGCTGTTGGTTATAAACCTAGGGTAGGGTTACCTCAGACTAATAACCGTAGTGATTAGAATGAGATCTAACTCAATAGAGTTTGTGTGTCGGTAAGATTCAAAGACGAATCTCGACGATTTATAAAGATACGAAGTTCCCTAACTCTAATAATAAAGGTGAACAATTGTATTGAATAGATAGAGTCTAAAAGACTAAAAGTACTAGGATAGGAGATCGTAAAACAAAACGATCATAGCATGGAAATAAAGCGTAATATATACGATGAGATCACTCCGTGATCTGATAAGGTGATAGCAGGGATAAGAATCAATCTCCTAATTGGAAAGTTTACAACACAGATTGATGTGTATCAATGGTACCACGAATTGGTACAGATTTAGGAAAGGATTATGAATATGAATTTAATGAAATTCGTATTGAGAAGGGAGTTAAGACTAGGTGGGGATTTCAATTGAGGACTCATGTCGGCAGCTGCGTTGTATGATTCCTTGTATGGGCGGGGAATTGTACTTGGTGTATAAACCACTTAGTTTCTGGCACTAATAATCATTGAAATGTTTATGTCGCGCTATTTGCTATATGCATGTTAAGAGGGTGATTCCTTTCTCGCGTGTATAAGAAATAGATAGGTTATATGTAGAGGATATAAGGTTAAGTACGAGTTCTTAAAACTCATACTTATGTGACATTCTTGACTCATAGTTATACGAAATGTTTATTAACCCCTCAACGAATGGACGTTAAATTTTTGACTAGGACAAATTCTTAAACTCATATGATTGTGGAAAGTTCCTGAACTCATAAGTGTGGTAAGTTTGATGAACTGGGTAGAACTAAGTGTGAATGGAGAATTGAGGATAATAGGAATAAATAAGACTGTTTAAGAAAAAAATTATTAGTGGAGATATAAGTTTTCCAAAACTCATAGATATGCTAGACTTCAAAATTTTGACATCAAGCTAAATACGCACTATGTGCTTTTTAAAAAAAAAATTAGACTCGTAATCATTTTTGAAACGGTTTAAAGCATAGTCTATGCTACTTATTTTGGCTAGACGCAAATGATTTGAAATATCAAAATATATTTTATTCATCACTCATGTACCATGTAACCTGATGCAGAGATGATAAAAAGTTGATAGAGTTATAAATACAGGAATACATAGTGTGAATTCGATCTAAAAATCATTTTTCCACTATTGTATGATGTGTTATGACGAAGTCATACAATGACGACATCCTCAAACGGGCTGTTAATACAGTACGACATCATGACGTCATTCTCAAAAATATTTTCAGGAATTTAATTTTCCAATGGGGATTGACTACACCTAAATAATTCGATTGAATTGAATTATTGATATGAGTCTACGCTATTCGGTTCAGCTAGACTAATGTTATGAAAACTCTAAGTGTTTATTGAAAGAAATTTCCCAAACTAAATTATTTTGGTGCGGAATCCAATACGACTGAGGTAAGAAATTTTGTGCGCCTAAGGCGGATATGAGGAACAAATTGTTCCGACCAACAGTACTTGGCCAGTATAGGGCATATCGGGCTAATCACCCTTTGTGTCCGTACGTTATGAAAGTTTGCGGATGAATTTCCATAAAACCTTTGCGAAAATGACAGACAAATAGTCTATATGACTCCTCAGCATAATTTGAAAATTTTTACACTTGTGAGTGGTGTATTGGGTAGAATGTAATGATGTGTGTGAGTGGTGTAAGCAGTATGGTGTAAGGGGTAAGTTGAATTTCAGAGACAAAATTCTTAGAAGAAGGGGTGAATGTGACAACCTGAGAATTTAGACAATTTTATAAAATCTTAAAAGATTGATAAGAGGTTAAATAATAAACCTAGACAGAAAATAAGTGTATGTATTTTACAGTTTTGGGAATGAATTTTGTGAATTTAAAAACTTTTGGTGAAGGTTTACAATGTTAAGCGTATTTGTGTATATGGTCATATGTATGTACAGTATGTGTTTAATGGTCAAGGGTTGACCGAATAAATTATATCAGTCACAAACCCTAATAATATATTAAGAACCTCGACGTTCAGTTAAAAAACCCTAACGATTGATAAGAAACCCCAACACCGGTTATGGACACCCTAATTTCAGTTCCGGGAATTCGTAACCTTAATTCGGAATATTAAAATCCTAATTTGGAAGCTTGAAGATAAGTATAAGGTTTTTACATTATTTATTTAATTAGGGATTACCCTAATTGATTAAAAAAATCCTAATTGTTCAACTGAAAACCCTAATGTACAATTACGGGACCTAAATGCTAAATTAGCAATTTTAATTAAGAAATATTAACCTTAATTGACAAGCTTGAATGTGATTAGGAAATTTTAATGTAATTAGAAAATCCTAATTATAATTTAGAAATTTTAATTTTCTATTTTTAAAATTTAATTAGAAAAGCCTGGAATATAAATTTATGTAACCTTAGGGCCAAACCCTAAGGGTTAAAACATAATGGTTGTGAGAAGTTACCAAGTTGCCATTCACTTTATACGTCAAATGACCAAACTACCCTTTTTAATATTTTAATGAGGTGAAGTGTAGATTTAACCCTACTTGTGGTTGGTGACCAACCCTAAGCTAGCCATGTGGACTAGAAATCAACTTTAATCAGCCAACAACTGATTACATGATCAGCCATTGACATTTTGTCATTTATATATAGATCAATGAGAGGGAAAGTCACCAAACTAAGCTCATTTACATCGTTACACTCAACCAAAATTTTCTCTCTCCTTAGCCACAAAAATATTAAGTAAATCAGTCACTAGTAAGAGCATTAGCAAGCCAGGAATAGATCACAAAGATCAGATTCAAGATCAAAGCATGAATGAGGTATAAACCCTAAATTTTGTAAATCATATGATCTTATGTTAGATTTTGTTGTTTGTTGTTTTAAGTTGTGTATTAGGATGTTAATAAGTGATCTGGGTTATTAGATCAAGGATCTATAACATCTAGATGCACGAATTTAAAGATTTCAAAAATCTAGAAAAGTTGAAAAATATGGCCTGACAGCCATATGTCAGAGGCCTTAGATCTTTACCAGTTAATGTTTTGGTGTGTTTGATGTTATAGATCTATTCTTTGTAGTAAGAGCTTTAATCTGAAACTTGAAGAAAGCCTATATCATGTTTATATTGAAAGATATGATCGGTCAAATTGCGTTGACTGAGCACGAAAATTTGAATCTGGGAAATCCAGAATTTTTCCAGGTGGTCTGACAAGATTTTTAAAGCCCTTGATCTTGCTGTATGTTAATGTTTTGGCCACGTTATTGTTTTGTTCTTGTAGCCTGACTAAAGAATTTATGTTAAAACATTTAGATCACTTAGATCCATAACAGTATAGAAGATTTTGCTGGTCAAACAACCGTTGATGGTCAACCGGATGAACAATCTGGAAAATCTCGATTTGTTCAAGAACCATTTTTGTCAAACTTTGACTAGCCTTGATTTCTTAAAACGTGCTGTTGTTAAACTGAGATCATGATATGTAAATGTTCCTTGTCACATGTACTATATATGTGAACCTTAATAACTCCGATTCGTTGACCAGAACACTAAGAAAATTGAACCACAAAGTGGTACCTCGCAAACGTCTGGGTTTCTGGGTTACCCAGAAAACCCAGATGAGGCCTGACAAGATCTTTGAGAGCCCAGATCTCTCTGATTAGATATAAGATGGCCATGTTGTTTGTTTAGGGTTATAGTATTGCATCAATACTATAATCTGAACACTTAATCAAACTCAGATACCTCCGGATCTATGAATTACAGTTGGTCAAACCTATCACCTTGTCCACTGACATGAAGGCTCAAGAACACTCAAGAACACCTATAACGATGGCTCTATTGCTATATGGGCCCTTTAGTGACACTTATTTTCTAAAAATTAATTATTTTAATAAATAATTATAATAAAATAGTTTTTAATTATTAAAAATATATAATAAATTCCTAAAAATTATTTTAAAGCTTGAAAATTAGTTTTTAATTATTTTGAATATATCATAAATATTTAGTATTTTTGGAATATTAATGATATTTAATTTATTTAATTATAATATTAAAAAAAATACTTAAAAATGATTTTAATACTTGAAAAATTATTTAAAATTATATTATGGTATAAGAAAATATTTTAAGTTATTTTTAATGACTTTTAATATTTTGTGATGAATTTCATTAATAAATTATTATTAATGGTAGTTAATTTATTTAATATATCTATTAAATAAATTATGGGGAAATAGAATTAATGCTTTAAAAATTATATAAAAATAACTTAATTGTTATAAAAATATTAGAAGTTATAAAATATAACTTTTGATATTTTGCCATGAAAAATATTAATATTTTAATATTAATGGCAGATAATTAATAATGGTTTTAATTATTTTAAAATCATTTAATGGTAATAATAAAATATTAAAAATACTTTGAGATATTATAAATATATTATAATATTATGTTAAAGATTTCATTAATATTTAATATTAAGTAAATATTAATGATAATGGAATTAAGTGGTATAAATATGATATTAATGATTGAAAAATCATGATAAATGATAATAATTACTTGAAAATTATTATGGGCCTATGAAAATTATTTTGACCGATTAATAAATTACCTAAGATAATTGTTAAGTGTTTAGGCAGAGTTTAATTGAACTTAAACTCGATTCTTTGTCCGATTAGGCAATCGGGATGTCAGAATAGTACCGAACTCAACTCAGACTGCAATAATTTGACTTGATACTAGGTCTTATGTGCTGTATAGACTGATAGAATTATGTGGTAATGTGTTTAGGTTATTTTATACTGTGATAATATTATTCTAATATTTAGAGATCAGTATTATCTATATTAGGTCTTCGAATAAAGCTAAGTTATATTTCGTAACGGTAATCAACGAAGCAGGCAAGTTTTTCTTAAACTCTACTTAGAGTTGTTTCATTCAGATATGCTTATGGTTAATCATTGCTGATTGCCATGTCTAAGAATTATAGAATTGTACTCTTTACATCTTGCATGTATAAGTCAGGTATGAAAGGTTGATCACCTTCAATACCGTTCAGTCCAGATATATTTATTCATGTTTAATTCTTATTCAGTCAAAATTTTGTTCGTGCTAATTCACAATCATATTGTTGAATTATAGCCAGCTTATTATTCAGACTCTTTCAATCATGATATATCCTTAAATAAAATTTAAACTTGCTGGGCAACCTTCATGCTCACCCTTGCTATATCATGATAAAACATTGCATATTAAGGCGAATGCGTCGGATACAAGGAAAGGTTAAAGACAGTTTCAGCTTTAGTTTATATGTGCAGATAGATTGGTAATAATAATGTATGATTAAATCTTTGTATGTCAGATAGGATAATGAATTGTGTATAAGTTATGGTTACTCGACCTTGGGATTAGTATATAATGTTTAATGTATAAATAATTTATATTTATATCTTCCACAATAGTTAGAACTAGTGTACCAGATCTGTGGTGATTTAGGACCTGGATTTGGGGTCGCTACAGAGTATGAGGAGCAGATTTTGGAGTTAGGATGTAGAGTAGAGGAGCTTGAGGCTGAGGCTAAAGATAGGGATTCTGTATTCCAGAAGTTGAGAGACGAGTACCATCAGATAAAATTGGCAATGCAGGAAATGGAGGTGGAAATTGCTCACCGTAAGGATGCAGGGATCCAGATGGGGACCTTATTTCACCAATCGGTGGTAAGAAAGGTTGAGATAGTAGGGAAGCTAGAGATAATGGAGCAGAGGGTTTTGAGTGAGAGGACGAAGAAGGAGACTCTCCGAACTTAGTTAGAGATGGAGGTGATGGATAAGATTCAGTTCGAGAAGAAGTGGGAGGGAGCCAATGATAGGGTAGATTATCTAGAAAATGAGGTGCGGTGCAAGAGGAGGAAGATGAACAAGATGGGCTATGCTCTACGCATGACCATGGAGAGATTGATCGATAGGGTAAATCATTACCCACCTGAGCAAGGACAGACCCGGTATACCATAAGTCAAGATATGGTGGTACATATCCCACAGAAGGAATATTAGAGCGCCGTGGAGCGTGGGATGTTAGATTGAGTCTAGAGGAAAAGCTTAGTAGTTATAGTACTTTATTTATGTGTTATTAAATTATTGTAATTGTGATCTCAGTCTTTTGTGTAAGATGCGAGACAGTAGTAAAACCCAACTTTTGAAAAATGTTAGAAGGGTAATAAGCTGGTGTTGTCCCTGTCTTTTGTGATACTAGGGGATATGTGATATCAATTATAGTAGTATGTTAGAAAAGAACATGTAAAGTAACCATTTGGCATATGAATATAAATGATCTTATTTCAGAAACGTGTTATAAACCTTTAGTTATTTTCAATTGAGAAATGTCTAAGTATTATAAGTAGATAATAAAATGAAAATTTTGTGATGCAGAAAATGCCGCCCAGACGTAGAATAACTGTCCCAGAAGAGTCAGTTAATGATGAGAGAGGACTAGTAGATCCGATATAAAGACTTGTAGATTTATTGGGAGAAGCTCTGAGGGGAAGAAACGAACCCGTACCACCCATTCCCCAAGCTGCCCTAGTAACAACCTTCAAAGATTTTAAAAGTGTAGGACCCTCAGAGTTCGAGGGAACTACTGACCCGAAAGTTACTCAAACCTGGATCAAGGAGATCGAAAAGTCCTTCACTATAGCTCGCGTAGGTGAAGACCAGTAGATAATATTTGCCACATACATGATGAGGGGCGAAGCGAACTATTGGTGGGAAGCTAATCAGCAGAGAGCGGGAGAAGGAATGATAACATGGGAAAGTTTTACGATGCTATTTTTCGAGAACTATTTCCTGAAGAGTATAAAGAATAGGATGGAAGTGAAGTTCCTAGAGTTAAAACAAGGAGATATGACGGTGGCGCAATACGTAACTAAGTTCTATGAACTAGCGCGATTTATGGAGCACCAAGTTGGGGACGAGGAGAGGAAGGCGAGACACTTCGAACAAGGGTTGAAGCCGTGGTTGTATAATAAGGTATCAGTCTTCCAGATTGATTCCTTTACGACATTGTTAGAGAAGGCAATCATTACGAAAGGTGGCAGTGAGGCCTTAAGTCTATATCATAAGGAGAAGAAGAACAAAAACACCAGTAATGAGCATCGTGGAGGAAGCAATAGTGGAGGGAGTAACTCTAGAAAGAGGAAATGGTAAAAAAACATCAATAGAAATAATAATCAAGGTGGGAGTCACCAGGGAAACTTCAAGAAAAGAACTAAAACTTGTTCCAAGTGTGAAAGAAGTCATAAGGGGGAGTGCTGGAAGGGAAAGAGCACTTTCTATAATTGCGGCCAAGAGGAGCACATATTGCCAAATTTCCTAAAGGCAAAGAAGATCAGAGGATGTTTTGCTTGTGGATCAACAGAGCACCAGATAAAGGATTGCCCGAAGAAAGGAAGCGGTGGAGCTGGTGGAGGCCAAGGAGGAGGAAACAAGTTAATGATTGGTAGACCTGTGCAACCCAATCGATCGACCACCTGAACCATTAACATGACTGTTCAGGACGTAGTAGATGCGAAGGACTTGGTGTTAGTTATAATCCCAATCAATAATATAAATTCTTATGTATTATTTGATTCGGGTGCCACCTATTCGTTTATATCCGAAGAATTTGCTAGTAAACTTAGTACACCCCGAGAACGTTTAGAAGATCCTTTGAACATAGAATTTGCAAATAAGGAAATAATCCCTATAGAATACGTCTATTGAAATTATCGCACAAACATTAGAGAACATAAACTGAGTGTAGACTTGATTCCTATTAGACTAGGAGAATTCGACGTAATACTGGAGATGGATTGGTTATATAACTATGCGGCGGTAATTGACTGTCAGAGCAAATGTGTGAACCATCAGACTCTGAGTAAGTCTAAGGTAGTGTTTTGCGGTAGCTCATCGCTTAAGTAATCGTGTTGCGTTACGATGATGCAGGCCAAGAAATTGTTAAAGAATAAATGTGTAGGTTGTTTAGCCTACATTGTGGATACTCAGAAAAAGGGAGTAGAGATTAAAGATATACCCATAGTAAGTGAATTCTAGGATGTGTTTCCGGACGATCTGCCTGGCCTTCCACCAGACAGAGAAATCTAATTCGTAATAGACTTAGCACCGGGAATGACACCAATTTTGAAAGCTCCATATCGTATGGCGCCAGTAGAAATGAAAGAATTGACGATACAACTTTAAGAGTTATTGGATAAGGGTTACATTCAACCGAGTGTGTCTCCTTGGGGAGCACCAATGTTATTCTTTAAGAAAAAGGACGGATTGATGAGGCTTTGTATCGATTATCGAGAGTTGAACATAGTAACGATCAAGAATAGATATCCGCTACCAAGGATAGATGACTTATTTGATCAACTAAAATGAGCAAAGTGTTTCTCGAAGATCGACCTACGAATAAGATATCACTAACTAAAAGTGCGAAATGAGGACATATCAAAGACTGTGTTTCGAACCCGTTATGGACATTATGAGTTCTTGGTAATGTTATTTGGGTTGACTAATGCTCCGACAGCATTCATGGACTTGATGAATTGAGTTTTCAAGCCATACATGGATAAAAATGTGTGGTGGTTTTCATAGAAAATATCTTGATCTACTTGAAGACACAGGAAGAACACACCGAACATCTAGAGATTATTTTGGAGGCACTGCGAAAGGAGAAGATATATGCGAAATTTTCAAAATGTGAATTTTAGATGAAGAATGTTCAATTCTTAGGCCACGTGGTGGATGAGAATGGAATCTCAGTAGAGCACGAAAAAGTCGAAGAAATATGTAACTGGGAACAACCGAAAACCCCGACGAAGGTGAGAAGTTTCTTAGGGTTAGCTTGGTACTATCGAAGATTTATGCAGGATTTTTTAAGATAGCGACCCCGTTGACTAATCTGACGAGGAAGACCGTGAAATTTGTATGGACCAACAAATGCAAAGAGAGTTTTCAAGAGTTAAAAAGGTGATTGAGCGAGGCACAAGTATTATCTTTACCAGATGATACAGGAGGATTTATGGTGTATAGTGATGCGTCGCATAGAGGACTGGGCTGTGTGCTAATGCAGCATGGCAAAGTCATTGCGTATGCATTATGATAATTAAAGGAGTACGAAAAATGATACCCTACTCATGACTTAGAGTTAACATCAGTAGTTTTTGCGTTAAAGATATGGAGGCAATATTTGTAGGGAGAGAAATGTGAGATATACACGGACCACAAAAGTTAGAAATATATCTTCACACAGAAGGAGTTGAATATGTGTCAGAGAAGGTGGTTGGAATTGATTAAGGATTATGATTGCAATATTCTTTATCACCCGGGGAAAACGAATGTAGTAGCCGACGCGTTAAGTAGGAAAGGAAGGGAGAAATTGATGCAATTGACGACTCAGGAAGAGATAATTAGAGAAATGGAGAAATTGGAAATAGAGGTAAAGGGATCGGAGAGGTCTGAATAGAATTTTTTTGTAATGGAAGCTTGTCCGATATTGTTGGATAGAGTAAAAGAAGCACATAAGAAAGATGAAGAATGTGAGAAGATCAGGAAAATGATTTCAGAAAATGAGGAAGAAAAGTTTCGAATGGATAAAGAAGGTATCTTAAGAAGGTAGAGTGAGGGTAGCAGCGGTAGCCGAGTTAAAAGAAGAAATTTTGCATGAGGCATATAATACAACGTATTCCATTCATCCGGGAGGCACAAAGATGCATCGAGATTTGAGGCTACATTTTTTGTGGCCAAATTTGAAATGAGAAATTGCGTAGTACAATAGTAAATGTCTTACGTGTCAACAAGTCAAAGTAGAGCATCAGCGGTCGAGTGGTTTATTATAACCGTTGGAAATACCAGAATGGAAATGGGAGCATATTATGATGGATTTTGTGGTAGGACTTCTAGTCACGTAGAAAGTTTTTGATTCCATTTGGGTTATCGTAGATCGACTTACAAAGACCGCACACTTTATACCAATTAAGATCCACTATAGTCTAAATCAGTTAGCGAGTCTATACGTAAAGGAAATCGTTTAACGACATGGAGTGTTGGGATCAATTGTTTCTGACCGAGACCCATGTTTCACGTAAAAATTCTGGAAAAGCTTGCAAGAGAGGATGGGAACACAATTAAGGTTGAGTATCACATATCACCCTCAGACAGATGGACAGAGTGAGTGGACGATACAAATACTGGAAGACATGCTTAGAACTTGCGTGATGGACTTTAAGGAAAATTGGGATGATCACCTACCCTTAGTTGAATTTGCGTATAATAATAGTTACCATGCGAGTATCGGCATGTCACCGTACGAAGCTCTTTACGGAAGGAAGTGCAGGACGCCATTATGTTGGGATGAAGTCAGAGAATGACTAATACTCGAACCAGAGTTAATACAACAAACCTCAGACGTGGTGATAGTGATAAGGGCCAGACTAGTAACAACTCAAGATCGCTAGAAAAAGTATGAAGATTTGCATGGACAAGACCGAGATTTTAAAGTCGGTAGATTCGTATTTTTAAAAGTATCTCCGTGGAAGGGAAAGATCTGTTTCATCAAGAAAGGAAAACTGAGTCCAAGATTCATAGGACCATTCGAGATACTAAAGAGAGTGGGCGAAGTAGTGTACAAAGTCGCACTACCACCTGAGTTAGAGCACATCCATAACGTGTTTTATATATTCGTGTTGCGTCCGTACAAATCTAAATACAAACACGTGATTTCTTATGAGCCCATTCAAGTGGAAAAAAAACTTAGCATATGAAGAAATTCTTATCCAAATTCTAGATAGGAAGGAGCAAACTTTAAGGAACAAAGTCACTTTTTCTATAAAAGTACTTTAGCGTAACCACGATGTCGAGGAGGCTATGTGGGAGTTAGAAGATAGAATGATGAGGAATTATCCCCATCTATTTTTGTAACCTTGTAGCAATTCTAGGACGAAATTTTTATAAGGGGAGGATGTAATACCCGAGAATTACCACGTAATATTAAATGAATATATTAATGGTAATAATATTTATGTGAATATAAGGGTTATTATTTTGTGAGTCAATTAATTCAATTGATTCGTATTAGATTAATGTGTATTAAGAAATGTGAATTGACAATGAGAATTATGAAATGCCTTGTGTGGCATAATGTGAAATGAGGAAATTCACTAAGTAAATTAAAACGGGAATTAGGAAGATGAATCGTGTAAGATCAGGTGATTATATGTTGTGAGTATATGTTTAATCCCTAAATTCCTAATATGGTAATAATTGTACCTTAATAATACATAATAGGAATTAAAAGGACCAAACCAAGCTTTACATGACCAAATGCTGAGATTTTTCACTCTTGTCCCAAATTAAGTGTCACCAAGTACATAAATAGTGGGCTAAAACTAAGTTACGTATTTTCTAAAAGGCTAAATCATAGGTGATCATTTGCTAGCTAAGTAGCTGGTATGGAGTTATTAAACCACTCTTCATTAACCTATGTATCCTCCCATTACACCATGGACTCCAAGATTGTGTAATGACAATGCCTAGTCCATGCCTTTTCTATAAATACAAGCTTGAGTTCTTATTTTTTTTCTAAGAGTTGTCTAAGCGGAGAGTTCTAAGTTACTGAGCATTGTAGAAGCCTATCATGTGTGTGAGGAGTCCAAATTAAGCTCAAGAAGGTATAATTTCTATTTATGTTCTTGAAATGGGTCTTGTTTGATTCTTATAATTTCTTAAAATTCTATGTCAAGCATGATGAATTAACATGTTATAATGTGTTTAAGAAGTTTACTAATGTGTATGAACACTTATATAATGGTTTGGAGCATGCTTAAATTGTTGGAAATCAAGTTGGTAGTTACTCTGCAAAACAGAATATCCTTACTGCTTCTGAACTCAACATGGCGCAGTTGCGCCCTGTTTGTACTAGGGTCCAGCGCAGCTGCGCCGTACCTCCGAAATATTTGGTGGTTTTTGTCATGCTAGTTTGCTACTAATATAGTATTATGACTTGTATATACATAAGAAATAGGTATGACATGTGTTATAAAGTTTCCTCATGTTATATGAAGTGTCCAACATGATTTGGTAGAAAAAGGGCTTTAAGTTTTGAAAACAAACTTTTTTAAAGTTCATGTTCTACAGATTTTGAGCTTAGTAGTGTACAAACGTGACTCATCTCACACATAAATGAGCATGATTTATGATTCTTAGTTCCTTTGTTCATAACCACCTTATTAGGCTTTGTGTTGGAAATGTTTTTCAAGAAAGAGCTTAGTATTGTAAGCTAATATGCATAACTACTACATGATTTACATTCAGACCTTGCGAACATGTTAACATGACTTGACTACATATGTTTAGAGCTTTCAAGTTGTCTTGTATGTGTTAGATTGCATATTTCAAGTCTAAAATGGTTTCAAAAGCAAACTTGAACATATTTTCAAAATTTAGTTGCATCACATGGATATCTAGATGATAAAGGGATAAGAGGTCATGATATGTCTATAATATCCCTAGATATGATTTATATGTATTGAACATGATGAAAACTAAACCAAGCATGAGTTTAAAGCATGATTCAAAGTGTTAGACAATGATAGTTGTAAACAAACAATATGAATACTATAAGCATATGTATTAACAGAATGTATGTCATCATTATGTAGACTTATGGCCAAAGTTATAAAGTGTGGTGGTTGTATGACATTTTAAGCTTTAAATTCCATAGGAAGTCATAAACTAAGAACTAGTAAAGATGAGCACAAGAATGGTCATGTTGTATATGAAAGCTTTTAACATGCATGTATGTTAAAGTATAAGTGTAGTGGTATGTTAGAGTGGGACTGAAATCAGGAGGGCAGTAGCTCAGCCTTTGTCTGGCCAGGGGACAGCGTAGCTGCACCGTCCCTAAGCCTAGACAGGGCGCAGCTACGCCGTTCTGCAGTCTTGAGTAATTTTTGTTTTACATGCTTATTTGATTACTCTAACTTGTAATATATGACCAACATGTTATGTAATGTGTTAAGAAGCATGCTATGTGATAGGGATGAATTTTGATCATGATTTTCAAATATTAAGTCCAAAGAAATGTTTACAATATATAAAGCAATGATACGTTGTTTGCATTTATGATGTTTTATAACCTGATTTGTGCTATTAAAATATATGATAAGTGATGTATATAAAGTTACAACCAAGTTAAACGTTTGTGTGTACGTTGAACTTACCTATGTGAGTTTATATAACTAATGGGCATCCTATACATATAATACACTGTAATAGGATTCAAAAGTGTTGATTTCTTAACGTGGATAAACTACGCTTAAGGCAAGTATCCGAACCCTACTTTTATTATGGAAGTATTTGAACTATCCTTTACATTGTGCAAGTATCCTAAACCCTTGAATTAATTTATTCAACAAATACCATAAGCAGGGTATCTTAACCTTATCTCTTTGAATGCAAGTTATCTTACTTACACGTTCAATCGAGCTAGTATGCTTAAACTCTTGTGTAAACTATTATTCATGTTGAACTTGGTATTATTTTTGAATATTATGACAGAGTCAATGCCATTTGATTCGGCTAGACTATATGCATGTTTATAAAACCGTCCAAACTAATTGACGGGTGCAGAAATCTTGAAAACTGAGTTGAACAACCCTTATAGTAAGGGAAGTGTATATTGTTGGAAACCCCAACACATGAATGGATATTATTGTGGTGTTATGCATAACTTAGTGTATTGTAGACTGATTATCTACAGTACTTGATTCTTTTGGGTTATCAGTTTAATATTGGTAATTCTAGTAGATGTTCAATAGTCCATAGTGACTACTCAGTATAAATTGTTTATCCAGTTAGATACATTTATAGTCTTTGAATTCATATATATCTGTTGATTTATATTGAATTATCATTCTTATTCTAAGAATTTTTGATATTAATTATTCATGATGTTATTCTGAAACTATGAACTATCTTAGAGAAGATACTTCGATATTTCAAATTTATGATATTATATTCTTCACCCTTGTTGTATATTACTTACTGGGAAATTCGTGTACATCCTTGCTTATTTAAAACCTTTCAGTTAAGGCGAAATAGGGAAGTGTCTCTGGAAAAGACAAGGGCAAGGGCAAAGCTACCGACTAGCTTGTTCCTTTGTATTGAAATTTTCTATGTTATGTTAAGACTATTTTCATACTATGTTTAAACTTAAGTAGGATTATGTCATAAGTCTTTATTCGATATTATTATGTAATCTATTAAGTACTGTAGGTTGCGAGACTTGGGGGAATAATTATAATAAGTCATTGTATATTATTCTAAATTATATCTTTCATTGTGAGCGTAATATTTTAGTCTTTTCATATACTATGAGCATGTGATGAACCAAATTCGAGTGACCAAGTGGAGGTCCGAATTTGGGGGCGTCACAGGTCTTATGAGAGATAGCTGATTTCCATTTGGGCGAAGCTAGAGGGATAATGAACTCAGGCTTTGAAGAGGGTTTTAGGGTTTGAGAAAGGGAGGGTGAGAGGTTCGATAGCATTGGATAACTGTTTTGAGATTTTGGTTGTTTAGAAGTAGTTAGGTTTTACATTAGGTATAGATTTGACAAGTTTGCAACTTTTGAGAAACTCGCTCAAATGAAGTTGTCAATTACTTAAAATTTTCTCTTGTAACTATTCCTTCCACGTTTCTTAGTGGGATAGTTGTAAGTTGCTGATAAGTCACAATCTATAACTCCTCCATTGTGTCTGTTCTTTAGATTTGACTTTTCTTCCATTGACTATTCTAGTACATAGAGTAGCTTGATGAGATTGCTATATGCTCTACGATTTTCTTTGATAACTCAACGATTGTCTCCTAAGAGATGCTTTAGTGAGCATTTTGACACTGATCGTCATTCTATATGGCTTAACCACTGATGCGCCCCAATTGAGTTCAGGCACTGAAATCCTAAAGTGAATTTGTAAGACATCTTTTCGAAACTGTATTCGTAACTTCCCTCCACATGATCTGAATAGTTTGGTATGCGCCAAATTATGCTGACCTTCCCATGAGCTAGTGTTTCCTTTTAGAATACTATAATCATCGATGTTGCTCTACGATCGTTTAGTCTACTACTGAACATACTCTATGAACGTTGTTTGTCCTGATCCTTGAGATGAACTTGACTTAGCATTCCTTCTGGGTTAAGTTATCTCAGGAAGGGCCAACCTCTTAGGGTGAACTAAGGGTCAGGTTTGTCCATGGGGCGCTTACTAGATGAAAAACTTTAGACGATTAGTGTTGATACCTCATTTGATATTTCTGCTGGGGATCTCATCTACTGAATTTAGAAATTTTCTTTTAACTATACCCGTGGTGTCCTCCTGCTCTTACATTACGATCATATTGTTTGATCGTAGGCACTCCATAATTTTGAGTTGGGTGGTTGACAAGGTTATCAATGGCACATTTTGAGACGTTCCTACTGTCTATGGATCTTCATTTGGTTCATCAGATACAAAGTTTTAGGACTTTGTAACTGGTATAATGCTTCATAGTGCACTTCTGATACTTTTAATGCTGCTGTTTTTTAACAAATCACTGCTCCCCCAGAGTTGATACAATCTTCTCAGAGAGGTATGAGTTTTTCTTCTTTATGTGCATCAGAAGGAAGCCTTGCATATCTCATTTTGACTGGAATCATTAATATCATTTAAACCTCCTTGGACCATAGAAATAGATATCTTTAGGACTAATCACTCCATAATTTTTGATAGAACTACGAACGTAGTCTTTCTTTATCTAGAACCTGAACAGGTGCTTTCAGCAGGCTTGTAGATCTTCCTTAAATTTTTGACCAATTGCACTCGTGGAGTTTTGCTTTTGTGATGAGTTCTTCATGATTAATGCTCAATGATCCTCTGATGTGAACTTCCTCGTGGGTTTTTCTCAGATGATATGTTTTGCATGAGTAAGAATATAAGACCCTTTTCCTCTTCGCATGAATGGTCTGCTTTCTTATAGGGATCATCAACCAAGTGGGCTTTATTTATGTTAGCTCAGCAAGTCTTCAAGAATAGGCTTTGACAGAGAATGATTTTGTCAAAACATTTCTGAAATGTCTTAAGCCTCAAGCTGGTTGAATCTTCTCGACTGAAGTCATCTGTTTCAGTATTCCTTAGTGTGGTCAGATAGACCAAATACCTGCAGATTAGATAAATTTTTATTTTTGGTACCCATGGTTAAATGAGTCTTGCTAGGTTAGTTTCCAAAATCCCCGTTCCTCATATATTTGAATTTTTATCACATTGATCTTCAAAAATCATATTTATGCATGTATTCAATTTAGGTATGACATTTTAAGATGCATGATGATGAGTTTGTGTAAGATTAATTATTTTAATAAAACACTCTGTTTCTTTGATGGTTTCATCATTTGCTTGGTTATGTTCAAATATTTTAAATTTTCACAGAGTAAGAATCAGTTCAATCACTTATTTGTTTTGGTTGATTCGTGGAGATGATCAGTTTCTATGAATCTTCAAGATACTATTGTTGAGCTGATCAAACTCTATGTATTATCAAAAATCTAGAATAAAGGTTTATAAGTACATACTAACCCATCAGCAAGGATTACTCCACTTAACATTAATTAAATCTTGATATGCTCATATCCTATTTCAGACTTCTTTCAAGATGTTATCTTCAGCTTAAAACTTGGATGGATGGAAAGTTTGTTAGCAGTTAAGTTTCCAACCTTAGTGTACTTTCTCTATTTCCCTTTTTAGGTAGAATTTGGTCTCTTAATATAATACTGTTAAAGTACATAAGTTGATGCAACATGATGTACATATTTATATTAATGAAGAATCGTACCTTTCCACTGTCAGTTTCTTGACAGTCATTTATCTTGATATAATGAGGTTAGGAATTGATGTGCATATTTTTACATTCATTTCTGACAG
Source organism: Panax japonicus (assembly GCA_020205505.1). NCBI lineage: Eukaryota > Viridiplantae > Streptophyta > Magnoliopsida > Apiales > Araliaceae > Panax > Panax japonicus. The sequence continues at coordinate 41,281,252 of CM035108.1, read as the reverse complement.
CTTGTTGCTCCAGTTTTCCTTCGATCAATCAGTCACAGTCTTGAATATGTAAGCTATGAAAATCTTGGCATCCTTAGTTCTTTAACGACTTTGAACCTCAAGGTTCACATCCATCTGCTGGTTAGCCAAATACATATTTGAGAAATTCTTCTTTTTCCTCTGGAAAAGTATTTCTTAGAATGTATAGCCTTTCATCTTTCAGACTGGTGGATGCTTGACTCTTTGTTGACCTCTCATCTCTGGTCTTTAGACTACAAGATTGGCTGTAGACAAGGATTGGTCTTGTTGCTATGACATTTAAGAACATGGACCAATCTGAGCAACTTCAGGTGTATATACACATTTACATGTACACAATATTTCCATCGTGTGAGCTCATCTGCATTTACAAGTGACTTACTACTAAACTAAGTTTAGAACAATGTTTGTGCCTAGGATTAGACTCAAAGTGATTAGCTTTTGAATATAGTATGAGAACCTGCTTTGATACCAATTATTAGTTCCTAGTAGGCACATAATAGATCTAAAAGGGAGGGGGTTGAATAGATCCTTTTTAATTTTCAAAATACTTTTCATGTTTATTTTGTATTGCTAATGAATTAGCACATTGCAAACATAAGAATCTTTTTAAGCACATCAGAATAAATAAAAGATCCCCTTCATTCATATATTCATGAACATGCATACATTGTTTGTAGAGTTAGTTAAGTTATAAGTAGTTAATACACACATATCATTTATAGCAGTTAGGTACATAATGTAAATGACATAGAGTAAATGACTGAATATAAAATACACAAGGGATTTTAAGTGGTTCAGAGACTCAAGCTCCTAATCCACTCTTCTGCTTCAATGAGCAGGAATTCCACTAAGGGAGGGCAACACCCTAAATCACTAAGATTCCTTCAAGGCCAGCAGCCTTAAAACATCAGTTCACTAAGAACTCTTCAAGCCCAGTAGGCTTAGAACTCCTCTGGTTCACTAAGAACTCTTCAAACCAAGTAGGCTGTGTACTTCATTTAGTCCCTCCGGACAAGGACCCTTCAGGCCCTGGCTACTTGTTGTTGTTGTTGTTATAGTTGTTGTTGGTGCTTTGCTGTTAATATGTCTTGAAGCTTGATCATCTTTTGTACTTAGCAGCTTGGTTTTGTCCTCTTTGCATTCTGCGTAAAGTCTGGACCACTTCTTCTCTAGTGCAGCTGATCTTCATACTGCTCATCTTATCTTCAATCGATGTTAGCTGTACACCATCACCATTTGGGTTTGCTAAGTCTTTGAGCTTTTGGTAGACTTTTTCTGATCCTTAGCATTCCTTGAGCCCTTCCTGAATGATCTGCAGACATGGTTCTGCATCTCTTCTGTTTTAGCTTTTAGTTCACGGTGATTCACGGAGTGGCTCTCTTGATCTTCTTTATGCTCTGCCACTTTTCTAAACGCTATCTTCTTGGCCTTCTGGGCTCTCAGCTTAGCTGCCATCTTCAGTGGAATTCTCAACCTTGTTGAATGTAACTTAAGTATATTCAAGCCTTTCTTCAAATCTACTTCACTTCCACCTTCATAGTCTCACTGCCACTGAGACTTGTTCTGTTCAGTTCTGGTGGAACTCGTAGAGTCAACTGTGTAGCATTCCAACAAATCTACGATCCTACAGCTTAAAATTATTTGGTCTTTGAAGCTCTGACTGATATATACTCCTTCATAATCTTGCCGTTGGAATATAGCCATTGGAAGTTATTTGAATTGCTTCGTAGATCTCAAGTTATATTGTGTAGACTACTTGATGTGACATGACAGCTCCTTTTTGACTTTACTGACATAGCAGTCTGCTACCTTACCTACCGCCTTAGAGTTGTCATCTTTCCGTGTCAGGCAGGTAGTCATCTTTATTTCTTCTTTCTGACTTTTTGATTAGAACATTATAAATTGTCCTTTTACATCGATTCTCTCAACCAGCAATATTCAAATATTAGTCTTCAGATTGAACCATTGCCAATGCTTCAATCTTCAGATGACCGAACTCTACGATTCTGATGCAATGTTCTTGGACCTGATCGTAGTGTGTCTTGTTGAATGTTGCTCATTGACTGACTAAGACAACACTACGATCCTAAAGAGTGTTCATTGGATCTTCAATGTAGAGCACCTCTTCCTTCATTTGTGCAGTGCTTCAACACTTCTGTTTTCCTAGACTGATCTCAGGAACTAATAGCCTGACTGATTAATCTGACCCTCTTCAGCTTCAAGACATATCAGGTTAGACATGCTCAGTCTCTTTCTACATGTGATCTCCCATTCACATATCATCAATGGTCTGACCCATGCTTCATCTTCTTTGTCTATTTTGTATAGGTTGGCCAGTGTCTCTTTGTAAACTGCATCAGTTCATGTTTTGTTTGGAAAGCACTACGATCCTATTTAATCCCAAGATCTTTGTTTCCTGTTCTTTTGATAGCTACTGCTCTTGCTGACTTTCCTTTGTTAGTCATTTTCACTGAAGTCTTCTTCTGATCGACTTGTGGAAGACTTCATCTTGAATGGCTTCACAACTCAATCTGGATGTTGATTGAGTTGGTGATTAGATCTGCTATTAGCTTGTATGCCATTTGTTGAGTGCTCTCTGGTTTCCTTTAAGGTGGAATGTATCTTTACAACTCAGACCAAATGCTTCATTCTTTGGATATTCTGGGAGTGCTCATTTATTGAGAATCGTGTTGAATCTATGATTCTACCTTGGCCTTGTGAGCACCTCTTTTGAATCCTTAGTTCTTCACACTACAATTTGGCTTTGGTTCTGCAGACAGTACGACTCCGAGATCAGATCTTGCATACTATGATTTCTGTCTTCATGCTTGTTATCCTTGTCTGATCTGGCTCGACTACGATTTATGCCTTTGATATGATCAGTAGACTCTACGACTCCAAGTGTGATCTACGATTCTTGACTAAGCTTTGGCAGATGCTCGTTCGGCTCTTAGACATACTATCTTTACGATTCTGAATATGACTTCCTTAGCAGACTACGGCCCAAAGAAAGTTCTTCTCGACACACTACGATCCTTCCTCGTTTTTCCTGGCAGTCTACAAACTCTGAGATCTACTATCTTTCAAACTACGATTCTGCCTTGATAGTTTTCAATCTTTCCTTGACTCTCGTGGCAGACTATGATTTCTGGTGCAGTGCTCGACGATCAGACATACCTATCTATTACATTATAAGATCAACCAAACAAACTTCATCTTTCTATATTATAGTCCTTGTACATCATTTTTTTTTAAGGACTTTACAAAGCTATTTTGGTTATGTAGGATCAACCGAACATATTTGATCAAATCATTCTAAGTCCTTATACATATGTTCCTGTTATCTATCAAAGGACTTTACAGCTTTTCTTAATGCAATCATACTTGCATATTCATTCATTTATATCATAATCAAATCATATATAAATAGGAATAACATTCTCATGTATATTCCTAAGAATACACATCAAAGATACCATCCATCACAAATTTCGTCGTAACTATCTTATCTACGACGTATTATCTTCGACGAAATTTCGTCGAAAATAAGCTGTTTACGACAAAATAAATAGGACGAAACTTTCCGTCGAGTATAATATTCCTTATTTTCGACGAAAATATTCCCTCAGAATTAACCTATTTTTGACTGAAAATTAAAATATACAGGTATTTATTAAAAATTGAGTAATTATTAAATCCGACGAAAATTCCGTCGAAAATACCTTATTACGTCGGAATTAACTATTTTTTAATGCAAATTTAAAAAGTGCAGTTTTTAGGTGTTTAAACCCATTTATGTACCTATAACCTGCCATAACCCAATACATGGTAATATAAACCTGTATTTCACATTCAAATATTCAATATAGCGCTAAAAATGATAACAACACATCTAGTAAAACGTAATCTACTAACTGATTATCATCAAACTACTGAGCTTAAAATTTTAAATATAACCTAATGTTCCATAAATGATAAACAATATAATTTACAATACTTATGCATCCGCAATTAGACACTACAATATATATAAATGTTCTATAATAACATGATTACAAATGAACTATAAACTAGTAAAAGTATCATCATCGGGCGGAGGTGGACGATGCTGCTTTAGTGTTTGGAAATCAGTGCCGTCCGCCTGCTCGTCATCTCCAGTCCTCTTGCCATCGCCACCCTGTTGATAGAATCAAAAATATAAATCATTAGTTCGTATATATATATATATATATATATATATATGTGTGTGTGTGTGTGTGTGTGTGTGTGTGTGTCTCTGTGTGTGTGTGTGTGTGAGAGTGAGAGAATTAACAAGCTAGCCTTAATTGGAAAAAACATAAACAATAAGAATACCTGAGTAGGCGGGGGAGGATGAAAAGCCTCCTCCACGAGGGTAATCACCATCCAGAGCATCTCACCGTTGAAAGCGTCGAGCTGCTCTAGCGGTAATCTCGTACTCTCTGCGAAGGCCCCTGCTATAATATCCTGAGCAATCTGGTGAAGACGAGAACTAGTAGGCAACTGCTGACGTCGAAAGACCGGATTGATACGGAACCTATCTGACACGACCCCTATTCGTCGCTGGAAGATCTCGTCATCTAAGCCAGCGCCCGTATGAGATGGTCCGACATGTGCTTTCGGACGCTGGCACTGGCTGGAGCCTATAAAAGATACAAATTCAATTACAAATAATAATTTATATAATGTGATAAATTCGGATAATTCCGTAAAACATAAAAAATATTACCTCTAGGAAGTGTATATGCGGGTATCCTCGGCAGACCCAACACTTGATATTTGTCGGTACTACTAGTAGGGGGATCCTGAGATGCGACCCATAGTCTCAGCTCTTCATCCCGATCTAATACAATATCAAGAAGAGGGGTGGCAGAATCTAATGACTCAAAACCCCTCCTAATAGCCTCCAGCTCAGCTATATGCTCGTCCCGAAGCCTCTGTAATTGGTTCTGTAATTTATTTTGTATACGTATGTTAATTATATCATTTTATTTACGATTGAATATTTCTAAAAGCTAAATAGTAAGATGAGTTTTACCCATATAGCTAAAGCTGCCTAAGACAAATCACGCTCGACCTTAGGCGTGTGGGCTCGATCCCAAAACTCTAAAATGATAGGATCTTGGCCCAAGGTCCTCCTTAAGGCCTAATAAAAACATTCATAAAATAGGTATTAAGTATTTGTGTGAAAAATTGACAACTAAATAACTAAATACAATGCACTTACCGTCTTCGCCTCCTCGAACGATTGAGAAACAGTGGTGTGTACTATCCTGAGTTGACCACAGTTCTTCTTCGCTGGCTCAGACTTTTTGTTGAAATCATCAGCATCTCAGTGCGCACACATAGCCTCCCAGGCTAAATTGGAGACTATACGGGGCTGGTGATCTTTGATGGTGGTCCCGAGCTGGTCCTCAACTGTCTGGGATGCCCTCTGTCGCGTCTCATACAGCCAGCCATAGTAATTCACAGCGACATGTGAAATAATCACATCGTCGCCAGCTGAATGAGAGATGCTCGGGTCAAATCTATAATAAACCTATAATTTTTTTAAAAAAATTAGGAACAATTAATTTCATCATCCTAATACAACTATGTAATAATTAATATAAAATGCTTAACTTACGAGAAACTCCAGTAAGATGGTCTGTATAAAGGTGGCATCGTACCGCACATACTGGCTAAACCGCATGCACCCTCTCGGGAAATGCGTCAAACAGATCTCGTATAGGGTGTGCTTAGCCACCGGGTCTAGTATACTACACAAAAAATATAACAATATGTGTTATGTGAATTGTGTTTTGCAATAACTGACAGAAATATTACTAATGTATTAGCACTTACTATCCAGAAGCGACATCCACCGGTACTGTAAGTGGCACTTCCGGCGAATGAGCAAAGATATCGAAGTTCGTTGTGACACCCCCAAATCTAGGTACTTCATTCCCACAAGATTTGGTGTTCACTATCCAATCATTGATATCTATCTACCCAAGTATAGTAAAATTAAATCATAAATCTTCCCTTTAAATAGGGTTACATCATTAAATAAAAATCTTCCCAGGTTGTCTAACCTTAAATATCATATAAGTGCGGAAATAAAATTATTACATCACATCATTAATTAAAAGTCTATCATCATAACAATAAATGAAACTTACAATTCTTCATCACTTATACATTTTTTCCTTTCCTTTGCTAGTTGAAGGCTCATCTGCCTTCTCAACTTTAGCTGCAACAATTATATTTAAGCAAGAATGAGCAAAACAAATGCTCACTAGATATAGCAACAAATCAACAAGATAATAATAACTGCCAATGAATAGGCTCATCAAAACTGAATAGTACTCTATCAATGATAACCAAAGACTGGAATCAAAATATGGAATATATGTATTTGAGGGTCATAAGATCACGAACTATGTCCATAGTTGTAAGTAATCTTTCAACTCCAACTTTAACAGTCATAAGACTATAAGGACTCCTCGTACTTAGGGGGATCATCCCTTCGTACAATGTATTATGCGCAATCATTTCAACGCTAAGCGTAAATTATCACCTAATAATAGGATAATTCATCTTAGTATTTAGAATACAAGTTCGCACCAAAGTAAGTTTGGTTTGGATAAGCTTTCAAAGGTAATTTAGAATTCAACAGTCATTAACTAAGGATTAGTTGAATACAATATTGATAACGTCATGCTATGGAATAATCATAACTGAATCGATATTGTAAATTAAGATTATGCTTTAGGAATATACTAATAGCATAAACATCGAATAATCATAACGTACCATGGTTGAACGATATTAAGCCAAGATTATTTAGAATTGAATACTAAGCATGCATAACCAATAGTAATTTAAACGATAAAACTTGTTCAATATGAGTATATCAGAATATGTAAACTTGCATGCTAGATAACAAGTTAAAGACAAGAATAACTTGTTCAACATTAGAATAAGATTTAGAAATCATAAACAACTAGATACAAGAACTTGCTCAATCGTAAGAATAAACTTGCATAATGTACTAAATGAACTAGCTCAACGAAAGTGTAGAGTTAGAAAACTTGCTCAATTATAAAAGTAGAATTAGAGAGCTTGCTCGATGTAAAAAGATAAGTTTAGAAACTTTCCTCGAGCGTAAGCTATAATATTAAAATTCATGTTCACCAATACATAGTATTAAAACCACAACATCTATTAGACATACTAATATTCACTTTTCAATATAATACGCATTTCTAGCTAAACTTGTTATTTTAGTACAAGTCTTATGCTACCATACGAATATCAGAAATTCATAAGTGTTAACCTTCACAACACCTGTTTACTATTCACCATGCTTAATAAATCACAACATGTCATTTTCATAGTTTACTAACTTCTTATAACATTTGAATTACTAACCACATTTCACTATGTTGTTTTAACATTGTCATTACACATTTGAGATGTTAACATAACCTTAACCCATGTTATGTTGTTATCCCAGGTCTGCAGTAACAACAGAACTCACTGTATCAAGACAGGGTATGGCACAGCTGAGCCATACACATGCCTGGGACCGGCGCAGCTGTGTCATTTCTGGCCTTGTCATCGACGCAGCTACGCCAGTGCACAGACAGAACCAGAAAGGCATGAACAGTAGCCGACTTTAGCCCAACAAACATGAATTTAGCCCACCAAACAGTAATATTAACACGTACAAATGGTATAAAACTATCACAAACATGTTTGTTAATATATTCCTCAACATAAAATAATTTAACAACAATTATAGAAGTTTAATTTCCTCAAATTCCATATTTTCATATAAAACTTCATTTTTGAGTTCCTTAGATAAAAACCATCACTGTAATCTCAATTCATCACCAAATCACTTCGTTCAAACTACATTATCTTCATTTCTTAATGAACTAACATATACAAGACTCAATTCATAGTTTAACATACAAATTAACCACTAAAATTGGTACTTTCATAGGCCATATGCAAAATATATACACTATAATAAATTTCTTCCTTTTTAACTGTAATACGCATACAATTTCTTATCTACACAAACTCCAGCATCATAAACACGTATAATCACAATTATCAACTATATATATATAGAGTCCGGATCAGGTCCGGACTCCCGGATTTTGTTAAAATCCGGACCTTTTTTTTTTTTTTTTTTTTGCTTTTTTTTTTGAAACAACTAAAAAAAAAAATTTATGGAATTGGAATTTTTACATTATACAGTGTTTTGGGCGTGATTTGGATGCCTATAACAAAACATGTCTGTACAGTCTGGGCAGACTGTACATACATTGGTTGGTGTAGGTATTAAAAACACACCCAAAACACTGTATTATTGAAAAATTTCAATTCCATAAAAAAAAAAATTTAGTTGTTCTACAAAAAAAAATAATAATAATAATTTTTCGGGTCCGAATTTTCTCCTGTCCGGGAGGTCCGGACCTGATCAAATTTATATATATATATATATATATATATATATATATAGAGTCCGGATCCAGTCCGGGATCCCGGACTCTACTAAAATACGGACCTTTTTTTTTTTTTTTTTTGAAACAACTAAAAAAAAAAAAAATTATGGAATTGAAATTTTTCCATAATACAGTGTTTTGGGCGTGATTTGGATGCCTATAACGAAATATGTCTGTACAGTCTGGGCAGACTGTACATACATTGGTTGGGGTAGGTATTAAAAACACGCCCAAAACACTGTATTATGGAAAAATTTCAGTTCCATAAATTTTTTTTTTTTTTAGTTGTTCTACAAAAAAAAAATATATAGGGTCCGGATTTGATCAGGTCCGGGAGTCCGGACCTGATCCGTTGTGTGTATATATATATATATATATATATATATATATATCCACAATTCAACAAATTGATTTCACAGAACATGAGACTTTATGCCGTAAAAAACCCATATATATATATATATATATATATATATATATATATATATATATATATATATGAAGGTGTTAAGAAATACCTTCAAATAGTTTGGTAATCCTTGCAATTGCAGACAATTCTCTCAATCTCTCTCAATTCTCAAGTTCTCTGTCAAGCTCAATCAAGTTCTCTCTGAAGTCTCAGTATAGTTAATATAGACTAACTAATGCGTAAAAGAAAATTGATACCTTAATACGCATACTAATTATAATATCAGTTATAAAATAACGTTCAGGTTATAAATATATTATATTTATTATTTAATTTATTTAATTTATTCTATTTATATTATTTACAAATTCCAAAATTAAAAAAAATCCAAAAGCCATAAGGCTTTGTTTGGCAAAACCCTTTAAAATTTAAAGACTTAATATTTTAATCCTTGTTTGGCAAAAACTAAATTAAACTCCTTTAATTTATTTTTATAAACAATTTAGTTTATAATTTATAATCACATATTATTTATTTGAATTTTCATAACAAACATTAACCAATTAAATTAATTACACACACTATATTTTAAACAATTATTCCACTTAAACAAGTAACACAAAATTATAATATCCTTATAACTTTATTTAATAATTTAACATACCATTTTAAATTATTAATCAACAGTATAACATCTCATGTTATATTACAACTCTCTAAATTATAAATTATTTTAATTTAGAATATGATCTAATAAATTTAGATTCATAAATATTTACTAACAACCACTACATCAATAAAATATTTATTCAACAATTTCAACAATAACCTCATCAAATAAATATTTATATAATCAAATAAATATTTAAAATTATAATTTAAAAGTTCGGATTGTTACATCCTTCCCTCCTTACAAAGATTCTGTCCCCAGTATCACAACTCAAATAATCAACTCGTCACATTCTTCCTATAACATTCTAGAATTTTAATTGTTATATTAAATATTTATTGAATTATTTAAATATTTAATGGATGTGTTTATTGTTGAATAAATTATTGTTTAAATTTGAATTGATGTGGTTAATTATTTGTTAAATAAATAATTTAGGAAAATTAATTATTTTGCTAATTTAATTTAATTATTAAGTTAGAGAATTTTGATTAATTGAATTACTATTCTTTTTATTGGAATTTGTAAATTTAAAGGGATGTGTTAGTTGATTAAATAAAGTTATAATTATACAAAAAATTATAATTTTGTGGTATTGATTTATGTGATGAAGTGATTTAATAAATTTTTATTATGATTAATTTAATTAAATTAATGTGTGAGAAATAACCTTGTTATAAAGGAGTTACTAAAATAACTTAAAGGAGTCTTAATTCAGTTTTGCCAAACAAGGCCTAAGGCCTATTAAGTCTTTAATTTATTTGAGTTTTACCAAACAAGGTGTTAAGATTAATGGGTTATTTTGTTAGTGGTTAACCAAGCAAGCCTTATGGCTTATGATTTCAAAATTCACATAATTGATATCAGTTATGTTTATAATTATATTATATAATTAATATATATAATATCTATATACGTTATTTGTTAAGTACGTTAGATAGAGAGAGAGAGAAAGAAGAAAAGAAAACTCAAGGGAAGAAGAAGAAGAAAAAGGGAAGAAGAAGATAAGAGAGGAAGAAAGGCTAGAGAGTGGAGAAAGGCTTGTCAAGTAAAGAGATAGCCATCATCATCATCTTCTTCAAGGTTTCATCCTACCCTTTTTCTTTTATGTTTTTTAATTTCTAGTTTTCTCTTCTCTAATTCTCTATAAATTCCTTGTGTAGAGATAAATTGTCGTTGTTATGTGGCTTTATATTGCATACTAGTGATATTAAAATGATTTTCATAAGCCATAGTCAATAAATTGGTATTATGTATATGTTTGTGAAGAAAAATATTTTTACAGAGAGTTTTGTGTATATATATATATTGTTTGGGTTTAAGGTAGAAATTAAGGGTTTAATTGTTGTTTAGTTGATAAAATAATTATTGAATTTGTTAGAGTATATATATACTCTGATAAAATGCTTTGAATTAGTGGTTTTGGTTGAAAAACAAAATTTACAGTGTTGATTTTCATTGAAATATCAAAAAGTGAGTTTTTATAAAAAAAACAGTGAAATTGAATGTGCTAAATTTGTTGTTTATGTTGTTGTATGGATAGAAACATGTTAGGAATTCTTGAATTTTATTTACATGAAGTTTTTGTATGAATTATATGCTATTTAGTCTGTTAGAAACGAACTTGTAGGCCAAAATTAGCTTTTTCCTACACTGTTGCCGAAGCTGTCAGTCGAAACTGCAGTTTCGCGCCGCTGCGTGGCCCAGTTGTGTTAGTTTCGCGCCGCAGCGCCAGCGCCACGCCGCAGCGCCGCTTTATACCTTTGTTCCCGCGTCGCAGTGCTATGCTCACGCTACAGTGTGACTCGCAGTGTAAACTGTGGCGCTGCGGCGCGAGTTAGCAGAATAGTTGGACAGTGTACTTTTGTACACAAAATTTTAAGAAAAGTTATGTGATGATAATAGGACTGCTAAATGTTTATTTTAGTATTTCTATACTATGAATAAGTATGTTATTAATGATTAACTTGTGTTATAACTTGATTATGCGATTAAAAATAAAATTTTTAAATGATGAGCGTACTTAGTTATGTTTGTAAGATGGTAATGACTAATTATGTCATGATGACATATGTTTATAGGATATTGTGATTCGTTTTGATTTGGTTTAGCCTACGAGCAAGGAAAGTTCTCTAACTCTACTTTTGTAATTGGAATCAATTATTGATTTCAATATAGTAGTGCAAGTTTTCTAATTCTTTATCTTGTTGAACTATTTATTCAATTCGATCACTTAATAAATGATGCATGCTTCCTAAACTTTGGTTTGATGTGGAAAAGTTATTCTTGTATTTAACTTGTTGTTTAGCATGCGCAATTATTTATACTAATGTCGAGCAATTTTATTGTTCAAATTGTTATGCATGCTTAGTATTCAATTCTAATTAACCTTGACTTAATATTGTTCAAGAAAGGCATGTTATAGTTATTCAAAGTATATGCTATTAGATTATTCCTAAAGCATGATTTTGATTTACCATGTTGATTTAATCACGATTATTCTGTAATATAATGTTATTAATTCAACTAGTCCTCTAGTTGATGATCGTTGAACTTCAAATTACCCTTTAAAGCTTATCTAAACCAAACTCTCTTTGGTGCGGACTTGTACTCTAAATACTGAGATGAACAACCCTATTATTATTAGGGGATAACTTACGCGTAGCGTTAAATATTTTTGAACAATACATGGTACGAAGGGCTGATCCCCCTAAGTACGAGGAGTCCTTGTAGTCTTATGACTGTTAAAGTTGGAGTTGAAAGATTACTCGCAACTGTGGACATAGTTCATGGTCTTATGACCCTCAGTTATAGTTATTCTACATTTTGGATTTCAGTTTTTGATTATTGATGATAGAGTACTATTCATTGTTGATGAGCCTATTATTGGCAGTTATTATTACTATACTCTTGTTGATTTCATATTGTATCCAGTGAGAAATTGTTTTGCTCACTCTTGCATATTTTAAAACTCATTACAGCTAAAGAAGAGAAGGTAGATGAACCTTCATCTAGCAAAGGAAAGGGAAAAAAGTGTAAGTGATGAAGACTTGTAATTTTTACTTTAGACTTTTGTTATGATGATCTTAGACTTGGTTTTAATGATGTTTATTTAATTTCCGCATTTGAATGATTGTAATTAAATGTTAGATAACCTGGGAGATTTTATTATGTAACCCTTTAATGGGAAATGTTTTATTTATCCATTTTTATTGTGATTGGGTAGTTAGATATGAATGTTTGATTAAGTGAACACCAGATCCTGTGGGAATGAAGTACCCAGATTTGGGGGTGTCACAGGTTGGTATTAAAGCTTTAGGTTATGAACCTTAAGTGGGGGGAAAGCCTTAGAAAGTAACCTTCAAGAAGATAGTGATGATAAACTTTTATCGAGTTTTAAGGAAGAAGTAATAAAACACTTATGTGCTTATGTGGTTACAACTAATGTGCTCGTGAGAGTCGAGTAGTATTGATTAGTAACTAAAACTTAAAAATCTTGTTGTCAGGATGACTAATGTCGGAGAATCCAGTCAGGCTAGGGAGGAAGGAGCTCAGATGCCTATAGAGGAGGAATCTCGTGATATTCAAGTGGTTTGGGAACAACTGCTTCCACGAGAGTCAGCTCCATTACTCACAGTGGTCGAGGATGATGATGATGATGATGATGTAGAAACAGATGAGGAAGATCCAGTGGAACTGCCGCAGACGGATGAAGAGGACAAGGAGGAAAGGATTCCACTTAACTCGATAGCTGGTCGTATATACGATGAGGTGCATGACCGCAACGTGGAACTTCAAGATACTATTGAGGAATTGCAAGAGATAGTAGCTGAACAACAGACCTCGTTGGCACAGAAGGACCACGAGATCCAGGGTCGAGAAGAACGACTGAACAATGTTGAAGAAAAGTTGGTTCACACTGAAGAAGAGAACGATCAAATGAGAGCAGAGGTTGCACAGTTGAAGAGCAAGTTGAGAGAAGAATTTGGAAAAAGGGCAAGAGCCGAAGACGCGTACTGTGAAGCTTACCAACAAGCCGAAATAGTAGAGGAAGACGTACAAGCAAAGAGAAGGAAGATGGAAGAAATGAATAACGTGTTCAACACCGCGATCAATCGAGCTCAAGACCGGGTCATGGGTTATCCAATTCAGTTCGAGACGCTACCCTCGTTCATACTAGATCGTCGAACCATGTTTCGAGTTATGGAAGAAGAGCATCGTAAGGCTTTGTAGTATCTTAATAGGACAACTTAGGAAGTAAACTTGATTTATGATTATTGTTATGATAAGTATTATGTAAATCCCAAGTGTTATGCAACTTATGGGATATGATGATGATGTCCTGAAACTTTAGTAGTTCAGGAAAATAATGTAAATAGTAGTGATGCTATGAATATGATGTTTTTCAAAGAATTAAGTATGAATAAAATTTATTATCTTCTTTTATCCAAAGTGTTATGTGTTATGTGGTGATTACTTTTATGGGGACAAGTTAATTAGAGATTACTTGAAAGAGTTGAGTAATAATCTAATGAGTGTATTTTTAACAAAAAATGTCTCCAAGACGTCAACCACCCCGTCAGAGAACCACCGAAGGAACCAACAACGATAATGCTGAAATTAACTCCGTTCGGTAGTTGGTGACGTTACTAACCTGTGCACTGTAAAATCAACCGCAGAATCAACCTCAGAACCAAGGTGATACGTTTAAGGATTTTAAGGCGTTTGGACCACCAGAATTTCATGGATCCATGAATCCAGTTGAAGCACAGACTTGGATTATGGAAATCGAGAAGGTTTTTGATGTTGCTAGGGTAGAGAAGAATCAAAAGACTGTTTTTCCAGCGTTTACGTTGAAGGAGGAGGCTAGCTATTGGTGGCAGGCCAACAAAACTCGGGAAGGACCAGGAGTAATGACCTGGGATAGGTTTGTGCCATTCAGGTCAGCACAGACGAGCGCAAAGCGAAGAGGTTTGAGCAGGGACAGAAACCCTGGTTGTACAGTAGGGTCTCCCTGTTCCAATTGAAGACATTTGCAGCAGTGATGGAGAAGGTGATTCTCGCTAAAAGTGGAGGCGATGTGGTAACAAAGAATAATCAAGTGCAGAGAAAGAAGAAAAGTGAAGGTGGAGCTAAGAGTAGTGGTAACGGTAGTAATGGTAACAACCTATAGAGGAAGTGGAATGGGAATAGAGGAGCTGGAAATCAGCAAAGAAACTAGCAAAATAAGAAATTCGAAGCATACGCTATGTGCGGAAAGTTTCATAAGGGATAGTGTTTGCTGGGGAAGCATGTATGCTTCAATGGTGGCCAGGAGGGTCACATCGCCCCAAATTGCACTCAAGCTAAGAAGAATGTGTGCTTCACGTATGGATCCAAGGATCACTTTGCTTGTGAATGTCCCAAGAAGAGATCTATTGAGACAAATGGAAGCAAGGGAAATGCTAGTGGAGGTGCGTTGGCTATTGCGGGACCAACAACAACAAATAAGCCCACAGCCAGAACCTTCAACATGACTGTGCAAGATGTTGTGCAATCAGAGGATGTGGTGTCAGGTATTATCCCGATTAATGATATCGGGATTTCGATATCGTGGGGAGCACCGGTGTTATTCGTAAAGAAGAAGGATGGGTCAATGCATCATTGCATTGATTATAGAGAGTTAAACAAAGTCACTATTAAGAATAAGTATCCATTGCCGAGAATAGATGACTTGTTTGATCAATTGAAGGGTGCTAGATATTTCTCAAAAATAGATTTGAGAAGTGGGTATCATCAACTAAAAGTAAGAAATGAGGATGTACCGAAGATGGCATTCCGAACTCGGTATGGACAATACGAATTTTTGGTGATGTATTTTGGTTTGACAAACGCCCCTGCAGCGTTCATGGATTTGATGAACAGGGTGTTTAAACCTTTTTTAGACAAGTTTGTGGTGGTGTTTATCGATGATATTCCGGTGTACTCTAAAACTCAAGAGGAACATGTGGAACATTTACATCTAACGCTGGAGACGCTAAGAAAAGAAAAGTTGTATGCGAAATTCTCTAAATGTGAATTTTGGCTGGAACGTGTATACTTTCTTGGGCACGTAATTGACAAGGATGGAATTTCAGTGCATCCATCAAAGATTGAAGTTGTGATAAATTGGGAATTGTAAAGTCCCGGAACCCGGATACTTGAAACCCGAACTTGGTACTTCACGATACCATTTCTATGAGCGGAATACTACTAATAAAAATAAAAATAATATAAAACTTAAACTTAAATTATAATTACCTCAGAGTCTTTCTCCCAAGTACGTAACCTTTAATCATTCATTACATGTCATAACATATATAAATATATATATCATAGTCTTCATAATCTAAAATTATTACAACCAGTAGCATAAAAAGTCATTCAGCAACTTTCCCTTTTCCCTTGTTCTTGACAGATCCTTCTGGTCCTTCACACTTAGCTGAAAACATTTAAATTAAGTAAGGATGAGCATTTGAGTGCCCAGCAAGTATTATATATATATAGACTGAAAGAATTTAAATGTTTTCTTTATAATATCCTTCTACAACTAGTCAGTAGTTGTGAAGTAATCTGTACCAATAATAATAACATAACAACCCTCTTTCAAATATTTGAAACTACGTATTGACTATACATGGGGTTTCTGTGACATACTATGAACATTGTTTTCATTTTCGAAAAGGTTTGAACAGAAATTCATTTGTAAACCGTTATGACTTACGGGCACGGAGGGTGATCAGCCCCATTGTACCCTGTATTGATCAATACTACATGTATAAGAACGATGTTATCGTTCACTCTGTCCGCCTTGGGCGCATAAAAATTTTCCCATTATCGGGATGTTGATACCTGTCGGGTTTTTATAATAAAAGTCTTATCTTATTCAACAATAATATATAATTCAACATATATGTATATCAAAGGTGTATCAACATGCGATTAAATACAATGATTATCCAAGTGGGGACACTTGTATAATCATTTATATAAATTAACGAACAGAATATATAATTGAATTATCATATACTAATATGTTGATAATCAATGGGCGTATATAATATAAGTTTAACAATCTGTACATTAATAATAATAATTCTGAACTTCTCACTTCTGTCCATTGCATAAAGAAAATGCAAAGTTAGGATACTTGCCTGATGCGCTGCTTACAATTCTCAACTTAGTTCTATCTTTTATGAAATCACCTAACATTAATCAGATTATTTTACTGATTAGTACAACATAACGTACACATAACACTGCCTATTGCAGTCAGCACATTCCCTATTCACATTGTTACACATGTTCAACAATCGTTGATTCACAAGAAAACATCAACACCTTCCTAATCATATTGTCATACAACCTTGATAACCATTGAATCACAAATAAACACATATTCAATTAAATTATTTAAGTCCAGATCAATTTCTGAAACATGTCGGTCTACCGACAGCTTTTTCGGGTAAATATCGAGTCTAAGACTCTAATCCGTAGTTCAATATCCATTTGGATAACTTAAACATCAGTCGCACTATTTTTCATGGCCTTATAATAATTATTAAATAATTATTATCATTTATCATATTTTTAAAATATCAGAATCATTATTAAATGATTTAAACAATTCTATTATCATTAATATTTAAGTAATATTAAACTATTAATGAAACCATTGCCAAAATATTAAAGTTATGTATAATAACTCAAAATATTTTTAAAGTATTTATAATACCCCTAAATGATTTTTAAAACATTTAAAATCATCATTAAATAATTATCATTAATATGTAAATATTAATGAACTATTTATCCAAATATTAAAAGTCATTAATTATAACTTAAAATATTTTTAAATCATTAATATCCATTTTAAATGATTTTTAAATAAATAAAACCATTTTTAAACTATTTATTTAATATAATTATTAAATAAATTTAATATCATTAATAATAATTTAATAATCATTAATATTAAATTATTAAAGAAATTATCCTTTAAATATTAAAAGTTATATTTTATAACTTAAAATATCTTTAAACACTTTATTTTTATTTAAAATGATCATTATAATAATAAAATCATTTTTAAACTAAATTATTTAATATAATTGTTAAATAACTTTATTATCATTAATCATAATTAATTAATGAAATTTACCTTTAAATATTAAAAGTTATATTTTATAACTTAAAATATTTTTAAATACATTATTATTATTTAAAATGATTTTTAATATAATAAAATCATTTTTAATTCATTTATTTAATTCATTTAATAAATAACTTAATTATCATTAATATTTAATTTATTAATGAAAATTATCACATAATATTAAAAGTTATCAAAAATAACTTAAAATATTTTCTTATACCATAATATAATTTTAAATGATTTTTCAAATATTAAAATCATTTTTAAATAATTTATTTAATATTATAATTAAATAAATTAATTACTTTTAATATTCCCAAAAATATTAAATATTTATGAAATATATTTAAAATAATTAAAAACTAATTTTTAGAATTTAAAATACTTTTCAATAATTTATTTTGTATTTTTAATAATTAAAAACTATTTTTTTCTATTTATTAATTAATTTCCAAAAATTATTAATAAAACTGTCGCTAAAGGGATATAGCGACACTTTCTGTCGCTATAGGTGTCCTTGAGGATTTCCAGAAACATAAACCAGTGTGCCAGGGGGGTGGTTTGACCATGAATAACTTTCTGTACAAAATGTTTCTAGGCGATCTAACACATACATCTTGTAGTACTCATGTAATACTACAATTACCAACAAACATCATGGCTTAACAACAACAGATCTGGGAGATATTGGCCATCAAAGTAGCTGTTAGAGCTGTTCTTCACGAAGAACAGTTCGAGGTTCCTACTTTGGACCCCTATAACTTGATGATCGTGTAACGTTTACGTGATATATCAATTTCAGTGTGTAGACATCATGTAGGACTACAACTATAAAGCTTCATAACATATTAACATCAAAACATGAGCAAGATATTTCTGGTCAAACTTGAACACAGAAGTTGCTAAAAAAAATTCTGGGTTCGTGTTCTTGAGCAGTTTCGGTCAACAGGTTTTGACCATGAATAACTCCCGATCTGTAACAGATATGAATTTGATTCTTTTTTCACCTTAAAGATCACATTACATACTACATATAACAACTTACAAACACCCAAAAAAACTAAATAATAATAGAGATATAAGACCTAACATTTGCCTAAAAATAACAGATTTTGGTTTTTTTAAAAGTTGGAAAAACTTTGATTTTGAGCACTTTGATGTTATGGGTCATGAATCTAACAACCCAGAACATTAATACACTCCTTATTACACATATTTAACAAATCAATTGCATCAATTAACATCAAATCAAAGGATTTCTAAAATTAGGGTTTTTATACCTTTATGCCTTGATTTTGATTTCTAAGCTTCTGATTTGTTAGGGATGGACGTGGGGCTGTCTTTAGGGACTGAAATACTTGCAATTTTCGTTGGTTTGAGAGAAAATGAGAGTTGGTTGAGTATTGAATAAAATTGGCTAGCAAAATCACTTTTTCTCTCTCTCAATCCTTTATATAGACATGCTAGATTCATGAATTGGCTGACTTGTTGCTTGTGGCTGTCAATTTCATGCATGTGGAGTTGTTGAGAGTTGTTGAACCACATTCCCTAATGTCAAAACCTAGTTTGTAGCTTCAATTATGCAAGAGGAACATTTTTGTCATTTCCTTAAATTTCTAGAAAACTGCCTTAGGGTTTAGGGTTTAGACATTTTAGTGTTTAGGGTTTAACATTTAACCCTTAAAGATTTAGCAACTAGGATTTCAAAAATTTCTAAATTTAGGATTTAGCAATTAGGGTTTATTACAAAAATAATAATATAAAATAACTAAATTTTAGTTTCTAAAATTAGACAATTTAGGTTTGTTAATTAGATTAATATTCTAATTAATTTATACCGTAACATTAGGGTTTAGATCATATAATTATTGTTGACTTTGCTAATTTAGCAATTAGTGTTTACTCTTTCGGTAATTAGGGTTATCAAATTACAATTAGGGTTCCAATTACTAAATTAGGGTTTAATAATTTAGGGTTGCTAAAATTTAATAATTGTAATCGTAGTACTTGTGAATTAATCACATTAATACAATAACCAACAATCTCAAACTCTAATTTCAAATTAGGGTTACTAATTATAGCAATTAGGGTTTCCAGAATTTTAATTAGGGTTTACCTAATTAATACATTAAATACATGATATAATTAATATTATACACTTATAAAATAACCTTATACTCTAATTTGGATCTCAAATTAGGGTTTAACATCATTCTAGGGTTTGGTCAAAATACACCGTAATTAACCAACTATTATCAATACGGACATACCGTATATATTCATAGCACTGAAAAATTAAAATATAATTAATATAATATTATTATTCTAATATCTTGACAATAATCCAAAATTAGGGTTTGAATTCCATATCTGATTTATCCTTTCATATTTAACCTTGATAATTAAGGTAAAATATTTAACTTAATAATCTGTACAAAAATTCATATAATAAAATAATTATTATATTTATTCAAAAAAATCACTTCATATATTATTTAAATAATATATGATTATATATTCATGAAAAATAATTAATAAAAACATTTCTATTTTAAAATTAATTATTATAAAAATATACTTTATAATAATCAATTATTCTAAAATAAATTTACTTGTAAATATTTATGTAATAAATATATTTTTATTTACCACATAAATACATATACACATAATCTTGTACAAATCCTCATCCTTAAAAAAAAAATTATACGCAAAATTTAAGATTTATTTATGTAGAAAATATCGGGTTGTCACAGGAACAACCGAGAACTCCATCAGAAATGAGAAGTTTCTTGGGATTAGCAGGGTATTACAGACGGTTTATCCAGGATTTCTCTAAGATTGCCACTCCGTTGACAAATTTAATGAGTAAATCTGTAAAATTTGTTTGGACGGAGAAGTGTGAAGAAAGTTTCCAGGAATTGAAAAAGAAGCTAGGTATGGCACCTATGTTGTCATTACCAAATAATACAGGAAATTTTGTGGTATATAGTGATGCTTCACATAAAGGGTTGTGTTGTGTCCTTATGCAGAACGGAAAAGTCATTGCGTATGCATCAAGAAAATTGAAAGATTATGAAAAAGGGTATCCGACTCATGATTTAGAGTTGGCAGCGGTTGTGTTTGCTCTGAAGATATGGAGATATTATCTCTACGGAGAGAAATGTGAGATTTACACAGACCATAAAAGTCTGAAGTATATTTTCACACAGAAGGACCTGAACATGCGTCAAAGAAGATGGATGGAATTGATAAAAGATTATGATTGTGAGATCTTTTATCATCCAGGCAAAGCAAATGTGGTTGCAGATGCCTTGAGTATGAAAGGTAGAGAAAAGTTGATGTTGTTAACTGTTAAGGAGGAGCTTATTACAACAATGTCAAGGTTAGAGTTGGAAATCAAATTTCCAAGAGAATCCGATGAAAGATGTTACCAGATGGAAGCCAGTCTAACTTTGGTGGACAAAGTGAAGAACGCTCAACTGCAGGATGAGAAATGCTGAAAAATAGAAGAAAGAGTAGTCGAGGGAAAAGAGGTAAAATACAAGGTTGATACTGATGGAATGCTGAGATTCGGGGGATGAATCTGGGTACCATCCGTACTAGAGATTAAAGAAGAAATCTTGACCGAAGCTCATAACTTGAGATATTCGATTCATTCAGGAAGTACGAAGATATATCAAGATTTGCGGTGACATTTTTGGTGGCCAAATATGAAAAGAGTCGTTGCAGAATGCGTTGCGAAGTGCGTAACATGTCAGAGAGTAAAGGCTGAGCATCAAAGACCAAAGCGGGTTACTTCAACCATTGGAGATACCGGAATGGAAATGGGAGCATATCACAATGGATTTTGTGGTAGGTCTTCCAACAACTCAGAAAGGATACGATGTGATTTGGGTGATAGTGGACAGATTGACAAAATCTGCACACTTTTTGCCAATAAAGATTAGATTCAATCTTGATCGCTGGAAAAGTTATATGTTAAAGAGATCATGTCGAGACATGGAGTTCAAGTGTCGATTGTGTCTGATAGAGATCCGAGGTTCACATAAAACTTCTGGAAGAGACTATAAGAATGTATGGGAACCCAGTTGCGAATGAGTACTGCATATCATCCGCAAACAAATGGCCAAAGTGAACGTACAATTCAGATATTGGAAGATATGTTGAGAGCATGCGTCATGGATTTTAAAGGAAGCTGGGATGAACAATTACCATTGGTGGAATTTGCCTATAATAACAGCTACCACACTAGCATCAGCATGCCGCCCTACGAAGCATTATACGACAGGAAGTATAGAACTCCACTGTGCTGGGATGAAGTCGGAGAACGTCAACTATTAGGACCAGAACTGGTACAACAAACTGTTGAGGTTGTCAAACTCATCAGAACAAGATTGATAGTTGTTCAAGATAGACAAAAGAAATATGCTGATCAACACAGACAAGATCGTGCATTCGATGTAGGAAATTTCGTATTCCTAAAGGTTTCTCCTCAGAAAGGAAAAATTCGATTTGGTAAGAAGGGGAAACTAAGTCCGAGATTTATTGGACCCTTTGAATTGCTGCGAAAGGTTGGAAAGGTGGCTTACGAGGTAGCTCTACCTCCAGAGTTGCAAAGCATTCATAATGTTTTTCACGTGTCGATGTTACGACCATATAAACCTGATTACAAGCACGTGATTGAGTACGAACCATTGCAGTTTGAGAAATATTTGTCCTATGAAGAGGTTCCTATTTAGCTAGTCGACATGAAAGAACAAGTGCTTAGGAATAAGGTGATACCTTCTGTGAAGGTAATTTGGAGGAACCACAATGTCGAAGAGGTTACGTGGGATCTCAAAGCTGAAATGATGAAGAATTACCCCGAGTTATTTGTTTAATTCGTGTCTTCGATTCTGGGGACAGAATCTTTGTAAGTAGGGGAGATTGTGACGAATGAATTATTTGAATTGTGATTCTGGGATAGAATCCTTGTAAGGAGGGAATGATGTAACATTCTAGAATTTTAATTGTTATATTAAATATTTATTAAATTATTTAAATCTTTAATGGATGTGTTTATTGTTGAATAAATTATTGTTCAATTTTGAATTGATGTGGTTAATTATTTGTTAAATAAATAATTAAGGAAAATTAATTATTTTGCTAATTTAATTTAATTATTAAGTTAGAGAATTTTGATTAATTGAATTACTATTCTTTTTATTGGAATTTGTAAATTTAAAAGGATGTGTTAGTTGATTAAATAAATTTATAATTATACAGAAAATTATAATTTTGTAGTATTGATTTATGTGATGAAGTGATTTAATAAATTGTTATTATGATTAATTTAATTAAATTAATATGTGAGAAATAACCTTGTTATAAAGGAGTTACTAAAATAACTTAAAGGAATTTTAATTCAATTTTGCCAAACAAGGCCTAAGGCCTATTAAGTCTTTAATTTATTTGAGTTTTACCAAACAAGGTGTTAGGATTAATGGGTTATTTTGTTAGCGGTTAACCAAACAAGCCTTATGGCTTTTGATTTTAAAATTCACATAACTGATATCAGTTATGTTTATAATTATATTATAAAATTAATATATATAATATCTATATACGTTATTTGTTAAGTACGTTAGATAGAGAGAGAGAAGAAAAGAAAACTCAGGGGAAGAAGAAGAAGAAGAAGAAGCGAAGAAGAAGAGAAGAAGAAGAAGATAAGAGAGGAAGAAAGGCTAGAGAGTGGAGAAAGGCTTGTCAAGTAAAGAGATAGTCATCATCATCTTCTTCAAGGTTTCATCCTACCCTTTTTCTTTTATGTTTTCTAAAATTCTAGTTTTCTCTTCTCTAATTCTCTATAAATTCCTTGTATAGAGATAAATTGTCGTTGTTATGTGGCTTTATATTGCATACTAGTGATGTTAAAATGATTTTCATAAGCCATAGTCAATAAATTGGTATTATGTATATGTTTGTGAAGAAAAATATTTTTACAAAGAGTTTTGTGTGTGTATATATATATATATATATATATATATATATATATATATATATATATATATATATATATATTATTTGGGTTTAAGGTAGAAATTAAGGGTTTAATTGTTGTTTAGTTGATAAATTAATTATTGAATTTGTTAGAGTATATATATACTTTGATAAAATGCTTTGAATTAGTGGTTTTGGTTGAAAAACAAAATTACAGTGTTGATTTTTATTGAAATATAAAAAAGTGAGTTTTTATCAAAAATAGTGAAATTGAATGTGTTAAATTTGTTATTTATGTTGTTGTATGGATAGAAACATGTTAGGAATTCTTGACTTTTGTTTACATAAAGTTTTTGTATGAATTATATGCTATTTAGTCTGTTAGAAACGAGCTTGTAGGCCAAAATTGACTTTTTCCTGCACTGTTGCCGAAGCTGTCAGTCGAAACTGTAGTTTTGCGCCGCGGTGCGGCCCAGCAGTGTTAGTTTCGCGTCGCAGTGCCGGCGCCACGCCGCAGCGTGACCCACAGTGTACACTGTGGCGCCGCGGTGCGAGTTAGCAGAATGGTCTGACAGTGTACTTTTTGTACACAAAATTTTTAGAAAAGTTATGTGATGATAGTAGGACTTTTACATGTTGATTTTAGTATTTCTATACTATGAATAAGTATGTTATTAATGATTAACTTGTGTTATAACTCGATTATGCGATTAAAAATCAAATTTTTAAATGATGAACGTACTTAGTTATATTTGTAAGATGGTAATGACTAATTATGTCATGATGACATATGTTTATAGGATATTGTGATTTGTATTGATTTAGTTTAGCCTACGAGAAAGGCAAGTTCTTTAACTCTACTTTTGTAATTGAAATCAATTATTGTTCTCAATATAGTAATGCAAGTTTTCTAATTCTTTATCTTGTTGAACTATTTATTCAGTTCGATCACTTAATAAATGATGAAAGCTTCCTAAACTTTAGTTTGATGTTGACAAGTTATTCTTGTATTTAACTTGTTGTTTAGCATGCACAATTATTTATACTAATGTCGAGCAAATTTATCGTTCAAATTGTTATGCATGCTTAGTATTCAATTCTAATTAATCTTGACTTAATATTGTTCAAGCAAGACATGTTATAGTTATTCAAAGTATATGCTATTAGATTACTCCTAAAGCATGATTTTGATTTACCATGTTGATTCAATCACGATTATTATATAATATGATGTTATTAATTCAAATAGTCCTCTAGTTGATGATCGTTGAACTTCAAATTACCCTTGAAAGCTTATCTAAACCAAACTCTCTTTGGTGCGGACTTGTACTCCAAATACTGAGATGAACAACCCTATTATTATTAGGGGATAACTTACGCGTAGCGTTAAATGTTTGTGCACAATACATGGTACGAAGGGCTGATCCCCCTAAGTACGAGGAGTCCTTATAGTCTTATGATTGTTAAAGTTGGAGTTGAAAGAGTACTCGCAACTGTGGACATAGTTCATGGTCTTATGACCCTCAGTTATAGTTATTCTACATTATGGATTTCAGCTTTTGATTATTGATGATAGAGTACTATTCATTGTTGATGAGCCTATTATTGGCAGTTATTATTACTATACTCTTGTTGATTTCATATTGTATCCAGTGAGCAATTGTTTTGCTCACTCTTGCATATTTTAAAACTCATTGCAGCTAAAGAAAAGAAGGTAGATGAACCTTCGTCTAGCAAAGGAAAGGGAAAAATGTGCAAGTGATGAAGACTTATAATTTTTACTTTAGACTTTTATTATGATGATCTTAGACTTGGTTTTAATGATGTTTATTTAATTTCCGCATTTGAATGATTGTAATTAAAGGTTAGATAACCTGGGAGATTTTATTATGTAACCCTTTAATGGGAAATGTTTTATTTATCCATTTTTATTGTAATTGGGTAGTTAGATATGAATGTTTGATTAAGTGAACACCAGATCCCGTGGGAATGAATTACCTGGATTTGGGGGTGTCACACTTCCCTACTTACAAAGATTCTGTCCTCGGAATCGAAGACACAGACTAAACAAATAACTCAGGGTAATTTTTCATCATTTTCGCTTTGAGTTCCCACATAGCCTCTTCGACATTGTGGCTCCTCTATATCACCTTCACAAAGGGTATCACTTTATTCCTGAGCACTTGTTCTTTCCTGTCGACTATCTGGATAGGAATCTCTTCATATAAAAAATCTTTACTGAACTGCAACGGTTCATACTCGATCACATATTTATAATCGGGTTTATATGGTCGCATCACCGACACATGAAAAACATTGTGCACATGTTCTAATTTTGGAGGTAAAGCTAACTCATAAGCTACTTCTCCCACTCTTCATAGTATTTCGAAAGGTCCAATAAACCTTGGGCTAAGCTTTCCCTTCTTGTCGAAACAAGTTTTCCCCTTCCAAGGAAAAACTTTCAGGAACACTAAATTTCCTGCTTCAAACTCGCGATTCTACCTGTGTTGATGAACATACTTCTTCTGTCGATCTTAAGTAGCTACTAGTCTTGCTCTGATGAGTTTGATAATTTCAGCAATCTGTTGTACCAGTTCTGCTCCTAGCAGTTGACGTCCACCAACTTCATCCCAGCATAGTGGAGTTCTGTATTTCCTGCCGTATAACGCCTTGTACGGCGGCATGCCAATTCTTGCATGGTAAATGTTATTGTATGCAAATTTCACCAACGGTAGATGATCATCCCAGTTTCCTTTAAAATCCATGATGCATGCTCTAAGCATATCTTCTAGCATCTGAATTGTTCGTTCTCTTTGCCCATCAGTTTGTGGATGATATGTTGTACTCATCTTCTGTTGCGTTCCCATACATTCTTGTAATCTTTTCCAGAAATTTGATGTGAACCTTGGATCTCTGTCTGATACAATTGACACTGAAACTCCATGTCTTGAGATGATCTCCTTAACGTAAAGTTCCACCAGCTGATCAAGATTGAATCTAATCTTTATTGGCAAAAAGTGTGCAGATTTAGTGAGTCTGTCCACTATTACCCATATCGCATCGTATTCTTTCTGATTCGTTAGAAGACCTACCAAGAAATCCATTGTGATAAATTCCCACTTCCATTCTGGTATTTCCAACGGTTAAAGTAATCTGCTTGGTCTTTGATGTTCTGCCTTCACTTTCTGACATGTAAAACACTTTGCAACACTTTCTGCAACGTCTCTTTTCATATTTGGTCACCAAAAATTTCACCGCAAATCTTGATACATCTTCTTACTTCCCAAATGAATCTAATATCTTGAGCTATGAGCTTCTGTCAAGATGTCTTCTTTAACATCCTGTACTGCTGGAACCCAAATTCGTCTCTTGAATTTTAGCATTCCTTCAGTATCAATGTTGTACTTCACTTCTTTACCCTCGACCACACCTTTCTTTATTTTTCTGCATTCCTCATCCCAAAAGCCGAAAAGTCAGTGATAGTCTATAACAGGGTTGCCTTCATAACAAAATTCTCACATATCGATTTATCATACGTCTGGACCCCTGTCTCGCACAATATCTTTAGTTCATCCACCAATGGTCGAAGGTACACGTTAATGTTTTTTGTTGGACTTTTATCCCCCGGAATGAGTAAAATCAAGAAAAAATATAGATCCCTCATGCACATTGATGGTGGAATATTATAAGCGACCATAATGACTGGCCAAACTGAGTATGGCTGGCTAAAATTATTAAAAGGGCAAAAGCCTTCAGTAGCCATGCCAAGCCTAACATTCCTAACTTCTTCCGCACACTCAGGATAATTTGCATCAAATCTGTTCCATTCATCTCAATCTGCTGGGTGAGTTAGTTGACCAGGCACGACATCCCTTCGATGCCAACTCATATGTTGAGCCGTATGAGACGACATGAATAGCCGATAAAGCCTCAACACAAAAGGAAAGTACCGTAAGATCTTTCTGGGAACATGTTTCTCTTTCCCCCCACGTTTTGTCACCTTGTAGTGCAGTAATCTTCATATATCACATTGTCCTTTATCTTTGTCCTCCCCATAGTATAACATGCAATCCTGCTCATAAGCATCAATTTTTTGATACCCCATATTTAACCCCTTGACCATCTTCTTCACTTCATAATAATTCACAAGAAGAGTATGATCCTTGGGTAAGAACTATCCAACTATAGTAAGCAAATCTTTGAAACCTCTCTCACTACAGTCGTGCTCATTCTTGAAGTGTAAGAGCATCGTCACTGCAAAAAGCTTGGTGTCCATATCATTTCCTGGATACAACGGAACCCCGGATTCAGATAACAACTTGTAAAAGGAAGCAGCTGTATCATTTGGCACTTGCTTAGCACTGCTTGAAGAAGGCACATTTTCAGCCCAATTAATATTAGTAGGGCTATAAGCATCGACTAACATCTCCACTGGATCATAGAATTAGACGTATGAATCCCGTAGAATTGGTTGTTCCATAATATTTTTAATCACTTCTGATTCCCCGTGATGAGTCCATACGAAGTACTCATCCATAAATCCACGAAAAAATAATTCGAATTTAATCTAGTCGACTTTCTTCCGAATCAGGTTTTTACACTTAACACACGGGCATCACATCTTCCCGTTTGAATCATCAACATGTTCTATTGCTTTGTTTAAGAAATATGACACCCCAACACAATAAGTTGAGACTAATCCTCTCCCATCACTGGGTATCCTACGGTACATCCAACTCCGGTCGACTGACATTTTTAACTACATAGAAGACGCATTCAGTTAATTTGGATATTCATGCATGAATTAGATTTACCTAGTATCTCCACTCGACAGGACAGGGGTAAGGCTTCTATCCCGTTATTGGATGCATCTCGTCACTAGTGCCAACACGTTGAGTACATTTTATGAGTTTCAAGAAAATTTCGGCTGCATCTTCCCATGGTCTCCAAGAACACGAAATAGACTAAAATAACTTAATCTAAGTATGCACTCGAAGAACATATAGAGATAACAATCAAAAAAAATCCTCAAAACAACAAAAACTTACCGTTTTATATTGGCACTGGCCAAAGTGAGAGACATAACATCCAGTAACAGTCCCAAATTGGGGACTGTTCGACATTCACTCCTACTGAGTGAATGTCAAACGGGTTTCTAAGTTCCAAACTATATTACATATATTATTGAGTGTATTGGAGTTTATTGAATATTACGGCAAACTAAGCAAATGCTACTTAGTTTATTTTACCAATGAAAAAAATAAGTAAGTGCTACTTAGTTTCTGAGAACTATTATTTGGAATATATGGAGACTACTGTTTGACATTCACTCATACTAGTCAAACGGGTTTCTAAGTTTCATATTATAGTACATATATGTAGGGAGAGTATTATTGAGTTTATTGAAAATTATGGCAAACTAAGCAAATGCTACTTAGTTTATTTTGTCAATGATAAACTAAGTAAGTGGTACTTAGTTTATGAGAATTGTTATTTGAAATCTATAGAGACTACTGTTCGACATTCACTCATACTTGTCAAACGGGTTTCTAATTAAGTTCCAAAGTATATTATTTTATGTAATCGAAAACATTCTTATTTAGTTTCTTTTAATTGCATCCCAACTAAGAAAATGCTACCTAGTTTATTATTATATTTTCTTTAATTTTATTTTGTATTATATTATATAATTAATTTATTTATTTCTTAAATTTAATTTATTAAATTAAATTAAATTAAATTAAATCATTTTATTTTATTTTATTAATTTTATTAAATCAGATTAAATTTATTATTATTTTTTATTTTATTTTGTATTATATTATATAAGTTTTAAATTTTTATTAAATTTATTTTAAATTTAATTCAATTTAAATTATTTTAATTAAATTCAATTTATTTAATTTGTTTTAATTTATTATTTTATTTTATTTTGTATTATATTATATAATTTTTAAATTTTTTATAAAATTAAATTAAATTTGTTAAATTTAATTTCATTTAAATTATTTTTATTAAATTAAATTTATTTTATTCTATATGATTTTGTTAATTTTATTTTATTTTTTATTGAATTATATTTTATTTGTATTATATTATATATTTTTAAATATTTTTTATTAAATTTAATTTATTTATTAAATTAAATCAAATTTGTTTTATTTTATTTTATTTTATTCAATTCAATTTATTATTTTATTTTTCTTTATTTTGTATTATATTATATTATCTAATTTTTAAAATTGATTTTATTTAATAAACTAAATTAAATTAAATTAAATTTATTTTATTTTATTTTAGTAGTAAGAAACTAAGTAAATGCTACTTAGTTTATATTTTAATATTGAGAAACTAATTAATAATACAATACATGCAGGGCCAAAAATCTTGCAAATGAATAATTCTGACAGAATTTCTGTCAGAAATTCCGTCAGAAATAGCAAATATATCAAAATTAAAAACAGTCCTAAAATTAGTTAAATTCAACATTGGAAACTAATTAAAATATATAAACAATGCAAACAATATATACTGTTGAATTATCAATTCTCAATCAAAATGAATTACACTTTTCAAATATATACCAATTTTCAGCCCCAAATTTCAGTCTCAAATCTAATTTTCAATCAAATATATAACAAATTTTTAGCCCTACCAATTTTCAGCCTCAAATCCAATTGATAATAACAAATTGATGCACACACAGTAACCAATTAACAAATTTAAACATTACTAATTTCCAATTCCAATTGATAATAACAAACTAAACCAATACCAAATCAAAAACTCTACCAATTTTTAGCCTCAAATTAATATATACATATAATATAAAAATTATTCCTTTTGCTGATTGTGTACATCATCATCAAATTGAAACAATATTTGAACTCATACCTTCTTTTGGAGCTAATAAACTATCAGAAACAGAGGAAGAAGACCTCGACAGTACTGGTCGGCGTGTGGTGGTGATGGTGGTCGGCGATTGGAGGTGGTGGTGGATGGTAGCTAGAGGTGGTGGCTGGTGGCAGCTAGAGGAAGACAGAGAACTGAGATGGTGGTGGTGGTGGTGGTTGGTCGGCGGCTGGAGGTGGTGGTGGGTGGCAGGTGGGCGCCGGAGATGAGAGTGAGGGAGGAACTAAGAGTGAGAGAGGAGAGAGTGAAGATGAGAGTGAGAAATGAGAGGCGCCTGAATAAGATAAATTTGATTAGGTTTTATAAGATAGTTCCGACGGAATGTCCGTCGGAAATAAGTTATCCTCGACGAAAAGTCCCTCGAAAATAACCATAGTTTCGTCGAACTTAAGTTTCGCGCTGGCGGGAAACTTGGCGCCAGATGAGGCCTTATAATTCCGACGGATTTCCCTTGGAAATAAAACTGACGAAATTATGTTCGACAAATTATTTCGTCAAAAATAACTTATGTCCGACTGAATACAGTTCGTCGAACCTAATTCCATCGAAATTAAGACTTTTTATTGTAGTGAATATCCTCTCTCACATAATCCTAAACTCCATTTACTATTTATATTAATAAGAATTTGTAGAACTAATAATTTTAAACGCAAAAATATTAATTTTCTTATAAATTTCAATTAAAATGATTATAACTTTCGATGAAAGAAAAAGAACAACCAATTATGTGATTGATAAGAAGGAAGAAGGAAGAAGGGGGAAGGGGGAAGGGGGAAGGGGGAAGGGGGGGGGGTCGTTCCCAAAAGAATGATTAAAGATATATTTTTTTGTCCAAAAAAAATAAAACAAAGTACATAAAATAAAGGGTAAATATGTCACTTTAGTGGAATCTATTAAAAATAAATAAATAAAGGTACTCATTACTTTATATAATTTTGTGGAGTCATAAAGGGTAAATTAAAAAAATTACTCTTTTTTCTTAATATATGTACATATTGTATTTTACTTTGCTCATTCTTTTTGTGGACGGGAAGTATTACTTTCATATGTAATCCTATCAAATTACAAATAAAACAAAATAAGTATTATGACCCTATGTAAAGGGTATGGAAGTAATTTATGGTGCATCTCAATCTATAGTCTCTCGTTATTGTTAATCACTCTAAAATAGAATAGACTTGCGGATCTACTGCACACACGTGTTCACAATTGTCAAGTCACCAGAATTATTATCAACAACCATAATATATTTTACGTGG
The DNA here is from genome assembly GCA_020205505.1 of Panax japonicus. NCBI lineage: Eukaryota > Viridiplantae > Streptophyta > Magnoliopsida > Apiales > Araliaceae > Panax > Panax japonicus. The sequence goes on along the minus strand of CM035108.1, from coordinate 41,249,310 downwards.
ATAGTGATATTTGGTCATCTAAAATTATTAGAGGGAATAAGTTTAGGAAAATATGGCATGCTCTCCAAGTTAAGGAATTATTATTATTTTAATTTCCCAATAGTGTAAATACATAAATTTAGAGTGCACATATCATTTTCCTTGGTTTACTCTAAATTTTACTCCATCCGTTTCAAAATTAGAGATAAAATTTAACTTTTAAGATTAAATTTCGTACGATATACTAAATTTTAAAATTGGTATAACCTATAAAAATATAAAATTAAATAAATTTTGTGATTAATAACTTTTGTTATATATTATACAATTATAATAATTGTATCAACTAAAATTAAATAAATTTAGATTAATTTGAAGTTTTTTTTATCAAATAGTCAAAAGATCGAAATATATTAAAAATATAATGTTACAAAAGATGAAATGATTATAATAAACGAACTCAAACAAAAATTATTTAAATAAAATAACAGATAATCAGAAGAAGAAAAATGGCAATCGTAGCAATAGCGTTAATGGATACTAAATAAACTCCTGAAAGACAGATATATCCCCAAAACAAATATAGAATATGCGCAGATCCAGACCGTTCTTCAGTACGAGCAATGGAAGAACAAGCTGTCATGAAAGTGTCACATCTAAATCTGAATAATCTATCTTCAACCATTTATGTACTGGAAAAAATTTCACGAACAAAAAAAATCTCTCAAGCGGAAAAAATAAAATCTTCTAAACTGAAAAAATAAAATCTCCTAAGAAATGATAACGAAATATCCTCACAAAAGATAAAGAAATCAATCATATTATACAGAAAACAAGTTACATAAAAAGAAAACACAAATTCAAAAAGGAGAATAATTTATATTAGATCAAAATAAGAAAGATATAAAGAAAGAAATTAATCATCTCAGGAAAAAAAATCTCATAAAAGGGGAAAATAAACTGCACAAGAAGGGAGAATAATTTATTAGATCAAAATAAGAGAGATTTAGAGGAGGTGTCTCCGAAGGAGCGCACTCCCACATATCTAAGATAAAGGCTAGAGTTTTGGAAAAAAAATACATTTACTCCACTATGGTCGTCTTGTTTTAAGCAATTAGCTGTTGTACTTTTAAAAAATTCAATTGACCCACTGTGTTTTTTAAATTTTTTAATTAAGTCACTTCGTTCAATTTCTTGGATGGACGTTAAGTTCAATTGTATATTTACATACGTGACAGTCAGAAAAAAAAAAAGAAGAAAAAAATATTTAGTGACTGAACAATGATTTGACAACTAAATAAAATTTTCCTATTATTTCTCTCTCTTCTCAAGTTCTTCTTCTTTATTTACTTAAAGAAATTAATATAAATTTATGCATTTATACAAAGGGGCTTAAATTACTCCTCCATGAATTCCGACTACAGGGTTAAGGAAACCCCCTGCACCCAGCAACGCACCGTGGATTTCGGCAATGATAAGCCCAAAGACCACCGCAACCATCAGAAAATCCAGCAACAACAACCATATTAATTTCAACTCCTAAACTACAACACTGACATTATAATAGAAATAATAAGCACTTACATGTTTGTCTACACCCCAAAATCTATCCCGGCCACCATGACCCATACCACCTGTGAACCTAAACCAACCCACCCACCGATTCATTAATGCCCATTATTTTTGCTTCACCAGAATTCCCATCTCTTCACCAGCACCCATTGAAACAATCTCCAAATATAATCTCAACTAAGAAAAGCCCCAATTTCAGAAAACTCATAAAAGCCCCAATTTTATCTCTGATAGATGAAAAAAATGAAAACTTAAAAAAGCCACAATTTCATCTCTAACAAATGAAAAGGATGAAAACTCAGAAAAGCCACAATTTCATCTTTGACAAATGAAAAAAAATGAAAACTCAGAAAAGCCATGAAGCCGAAAATTAGAAATTAAGATTAAAGATGAAAAAGAGAAGATGTCCTAGGTCACAGAGTTTCTCTAAGGGGGAAGGCCGTCGTTGGCACAGAGAAACTGGCCATATCGAGTCCTGAGCTTCACCTGATTATGGCCATCTCAAATGGGTTCCCAATCGAGGGAGGGATCGAGGTGGCGGGGGAGAGTTTGGAGGCCTTTTCGTCTGGTCATGCCGAGGAGAAACGGCTGGTTGGACGAGGTGAGGTACTTGTCGTAGCAACTCTTGAGGCAGAAGAATAAAAGATGAGGAAAAAATGAGAAGAAAGAGAGAGAAAGAGAGAAGGAAGGTTTTAATTTTTAATTTGGGAATTTTAAGAGGAAGAAGAAGCACAGGATTTATCACCTTTCGATTTTGATTTGGTCTTGTTTTTTATTTTTTGGTTTTTTGTTTTTATGTTTAGTTATTAATAGGTTTTAATAATTTTAATAGTATGTTTCTTTTTATGTTTATGCCTAAATTTAATGATTTCATTGCATTAATATTAATATTAATTTTTAAAATAAAAATAATTATTAAAAGAAAGGAAAAGAGATAAAGAAAAGAAAAAAATATAAAGAAAAAGAATTAAAATGTTTATTTTAATTTTATTATTATTTAAATTATTTTTGCCACATAATTAATGATTTTATTTTTTATTTTTTTGTGTTGCCATATAAGAAAATTTTGATTTTTTTTTGTTTCAATGCCACGTCTGAAAATATTTGACATCCGTCTTTGGACGGAATGACCTGATTAAGAATTTTTAAAAAGCACAGTAGGTTAATTGCATTTTTTTTTAAAATACAATAGCTCAATGCTTATGACTTGACGACTACAGTGGGTTAAAGCTGCTTTTTTCCCTAGAGTTTTGACAAAGAGAAAAAAGAGATCATCAATTTAAAGTTTAATATGATGTCGTTTAATTTTAAAAGTCAAATTATATCTCTAATTTTAGAACGAATAGAGTATCATTTACAGTTCAATGCAAAATAAAAAAAAATTCTTTTGTTCCAAAAATATAGGTTAAGTATTGATCTTTTAAAATTAATTTGATTTATTTTTAAATTCGAGTTTGATATAAATTAATTTATAGTACACTTATAAAAATTATAAACTATAAAAAATTGCTAGTAATTTCAAGATTTATTATTTTTAAAAGACTTAATTACTTGAAAAAACAATCAGCTCTTGTCAGGGTATAAAAAAATATAAACAAATTATTTTTTTAACACTAGTAAAATTAAACTTTCAAACGATCGTTAAAACTACTCAAAATTTAACCAAGACCTCAACCAAAATTAACTGATGGGTGATGTGACGTTAGATGTAACATTTAGTGATATGTAAATTAGTGTTGACATGGCATATGGTGTGATATCTAGTGTGTAAATTATTATTAAATTTTAAAAATTCAAAAATATATTCTAAAAAATGAAACTAAATTAACATTTTTACTTCCCCTTTTATGAAAAGAGTATCGTTTAAATTGTATCCAAAATAATTTATAAAATATTAACTATTAAATTTATTATTAATTCATACAATAGTTAATATTTTAAACTAATTATCAAATAAAAAATTTTCTATTTTAAAACTATATCAAAATTTATATTTAAAAATTTCATAAATTAATTTAATCTATATTTTTTGATATTAATTTAATGGCTTAAATATAATTTACTATCTTAAATTATAGGTCATATTATAATTTAGTGATTCACCTTTCAATTTTATTAATTAGATGATTGAACTATTAATTTTTTTTTCAAATTCCAACAAATTGAGTCTGTCACGTCAGAAATTACTGACGTGGCTATCTGGGTGGGGCATAACTTAGTTGATGTGTGTAAAATTTTTTTTTTTAAATTTTTTGATTAAACAATTTTGATATATGAAAGGGTAAAATGGTCACATCCCTATCATTTATACATTCAAACTAATAAAAAAATCAAAAGCTTCAAAACAATTAGAATATATCAAAGATCAACCCGAAAATCGATCCAAAAAAAAATCCTAGCTCTGAGAATTACAAATTGCTCAACAATATTCCAGCAAAGAAAATCAATTTATCATAATAATAACCTTACCCTATACGAAATCAAATCAGATATAAACTAAATAATTTAAATTTAGAAATAGACCCTTCAAATAAATCGAAAAACAAAAGTATATCAGAAACTTGAAAAATGGAGATCATATCATTTTTCATGGCTTACGCCCTACATCACCAATGAGAAAGAAGATGGTTTTGTAGCCGTTGATAATGTTCCCAGCCTTGCCTTGATAATCCAAAAGAACAAGTACTCGATGTGTTTTTGTCATTTTTAAAAATCTTCAGCCTCATTCCTCCCAAATTTTCGTCTTATAAACAAAAAAATAAAAATAATACCAATTTAGGAGAGAAAATTAGACCATTAAAACACAATGGTAGTAGATTCTACCATTTCTTCATCAGTTCCAATTTTTTTCACCAAAAAACTGTCCAAAAAATAGAAAATAAATAAAAAAATGAACGCAAAAGCGGATTCAGAGGTAACAAGCCTCTCCCCTTCTTCCCCTACATGTCACACGATTCGCACGATGGGGGAGAAGACTGTGATGTCCCCAAATTCAGACCCCACATGTCTCAAATTTGGTTTGTCACATGCTAACTCTAATATCATACAAAAATCATCACAACAGAAAAATAGAATAAATTACATTGTTATAACATAATTATTCTCGTCCCAAGGTCTCGCAACCGTTACTAATACAAGACATCTTAAATTAACCATAGCTTAATATATCATAGTAAATAAGTTCTTCTACAACATAATAATAGTGCATTCCTAGTACTATGAAACAAAACTACTCCAAAGCCTTCTCTTTACCCTTGTCCCTGTAAGAGGGTTCACCACGTTCTGTGACACCCCCAAATTCAGAACACACTTATCTCAAAATTGGTTACCACGTACTAACTCTTATAACAACTTAATATTTCACATAGTGGAATAATAGAATAAATTACATTGATATAACATAATTATTCTTGTCCCAAAGATTCGTAACTTAAATATCTCTTACATAACTTAACCATAATTAAACATTGTTTAGACATACATAATACAACACAACTTAAGTTAAACATAGTTAAATAAGTTCTTCCATAAATAAATCATAGCACATTCCTAGCAACCTAGAAATAACTACCCCAAAGCCTTTTCTTTACCCTTTCCCTTGCCAAAGGGTTCACCACATTCTGTCTTCAATGAAAGTTTTAGGGAAAGCAAGAATGAGCAACAATTTTGCCCAACAAGTAATATAGCAAAAAGGGTATTCAATATAGTTTTCAATTTATTAAGTGTATATATAGTGATAGTTCAAGGTAGCAAGAAGTATCAATGATTATCAACAACAGTCGATATGGACAGAAATATTAACAATATTCAAAGGTTTATCAATTCAAGATTTCAAAGCAATAAATACTAAGCAGTCACTAAGGACTATGAACTTCTCCTAGAATTAACAGTGATACAACTGATAATTCTACAAAACGAGTACAACAGGTGATCAGCCTAAGGCACCCTATGTCATGCATAATATTTAGTCTTTCTCATATGCGCATGTCGATTCCCCGACAATATATAATTCCCCTACTAAGAGGGTTGTTCTTCTCAGTTATAAGAGTCCGCACCAAGTTAATTGGGTTTAGATAGCTTTTGATCAATTATCAATAGTCTAGCTGAATCAATGGCTTAGACAACTCTTTCACAATATATATATATATATATATATATATATATATATATATATATATATATATATATATATATACAGTTATCGTTCGAATCAAGGTTTAAAATTTCTTTACGAAATATGTGTTCTTCAAAATTCTACTTATATGATCAATAATTGTACAAGTTCAATAATGCTCAATAAAGAGTAAGGTTCGAGTACTTGCCTCAAGCGTAGTTTACCAAAGTAAAGCTTAATACCCTCTTTCGAGTCCTATCATAATATATTACACGTATAGGATAATCATTAGTTACATAAACTCATATGTGTAAGTTCAAATGTACACTTAAACATCTAACCTAGTTGTAACTTCATACCTACCACATCACATATCATACATCTCCATAGCACAAATCATATTGTATGTTACCATAAGTCAAGTAATGTATCATTGTCTTATAACTTGTAAACCTTATTCTAGACTTAACATTTAAAAGTTGTAATTTCTCATTAACCTTCATCTCTATCACCTAGCATGTTTCTTATCACATTACATAACATATTGGTGATATAATCATATAAGCATACTTTGAACTTCAGATCAAAAATAGAAACATTTCAAGACTGTAGGATGGCGCAGATGCGCCCTATCTAGGCTTAGGGACGGAGCAGCTGTGCTGTCCCCAGGCCAGACCAGGGTTGAGCTTTGCACTTCCTATTTTTGTCCAACTCTAACACACTTATGCACTTATACTTTAACATACATACATGTTAGAGGTTCTCACATAAGCATATGACCTTTCTTGAGTTTATCTTTACAAGTTTTAACTTACAACTTACATGATATTAAAGCATAACAAGATCATGTAGTTACTGTGTTTTATAACTTGGCTATACATCCACATAGAGTGATTACACAATCTGTTATTACACATGCTTATAGTATTCATATTGTTTGTTCACATCTATCATTGATTAACACTTCGAATCATACTTTAAACTCATGTTCGGTTTAGTTATCATCATACTTAATAAATATGAATCATGTCTAGGGATATTATAGACATAACATGACATCTTACCCCTTTAGAATCTATATATTCATGTGATGCAACTAAAATTTTGAAAATATGTTCAAGGTTGCCTTTGAAATCACTTTACTATGAATGATGTAATATGGCACATCTAAGAAAACTTTAAAACTCTTATCATAAGTAACTAAGTCATGATAACTTCTTTTCAAGATCAGAATGTATATCATGTAGCATTCATGCATATTTACTTTAACGTATCAAGTTTTTCCTTTAAAACATTCTCTAACACAAAGCTAACAAGTTTGATCATAACAAGGACACTATAAAACCATATCATGCTTATTCATATGTGAAATCAGTCACGTGTATAGAATATTAAGCTCAAAATTGCAGAACATAATTTTAACAAAGTTTGTTTTCAAAATTTAAAGTCCTTGTTAAAGATCTTCTACTAAATCAAGTTGGACACTTCATAACTCATAAGGAAGCTTTATAACACATGTTATACCTCTTTTTCATGTATACATAAGTCATAATACAATATTAGCAACAACATAGCTTAATAGAATCCAGAAACTGATTCTGGGGTACGGTGCAGCTGCACTGCACCCTAGTATAAATAGGGCGCAGCTTCGCCATACCTGGAACAGAAGCAGTAACTTACTCTGTTTTGTAGAGCATCAACCAACAATGACTTTTCTTGGTTTAAAAATGTTCCAATCCATCATTTAAGTGTTCCTATATGTAAGCATACTTCCTAAATATAATATAACATAATAATTCCTATCAATTGACATAGAATTCTATGACATTTCAAGAATTTAACAAGACCCAATTCAAGAACACAAGTTAAGATTTTATACCTCTTGGAGTTTAATGAACTTAGTTTCTTCCTTCTGAGTCTGCTAGCATCTTTTTTAAACCACAACTCACTCACTCTTAAGTTATCAGTGTTTTAAGAGCCAAAACAAACAACGTAAATTAAAAATGAACTGCTATTTATAAGGAAAACTTGGACTGGGTAATTACATTGTACTAAGGTTGAATTCATGGTGCATTAGAAGAAAACATTGGTTAATTTAGAGTTGGACAACCACCATTTTTCTAGCCATCATCACTACACAATTCTAGCCTTTTTGATTTGCTGAGTTTTACGCAATAGAGAAATTGCCCACTGTTCATGTTCTAGGAGGGTCACTCATTTTGGAACAAAAATCCATTCTCAGCAACAAGCTTAGTTTAGTTCAATTCAGTTACTATATTTTCCAAAAATGGGTTTTAATGTTCAATTGTTACTATATTAGGAAAAATTAGGGATTACTTATGTACTTACATCATATAGTTCATGTTTAAATATGCGTAATAAAATAACTTAATTAGGTATTATTATCCGGTTATCTCTCATAATTATTCTTACTACACACATAACCATATAATAACATTATTTAATATTAACTGTTCAGCTTACACACGTAATTCCTTTCTCAATTTCTATAATACACAGATATTTAATTATTTATGTATTAAAATCACTTATGATTTTATTGTACTACTTGATACTTTATATCATTAGAATGTATTCTTATCATATGATTTTATTCATGTCACACTTTACATTAATGTTCCATTGTACAACAACACATATGTTGTGAGTTTGGATACAAATATATACCAACTATGACTCTCATCCCAACCTTGGATAGCACGTCACAATGACACCTTACATAAAGGTATAGTCAAAAACTATTTTAGAAACTAAAATCTTTGGGAAGTTCTCAAGGAAACCTTCGTACATGGGAGGCCATGCGTCTAGGTTATGATAGATATCATATGGCTACAGAATTATCCTTGGTTGACCCAATATACTCCAAAGAAAAATAAGAAGATTACTATCATATTCTTCCCAATGGTGAGTCTTCTCTTGACATATCATTATCTCCGTTGTCTCTAAATGAGAATTATACTTCAAACAAACACTAAGATTATATAGGTAGTGCTCGTAAATATACTCAATAAGTGGATGAACACAACCATGTCTTATGATGACACGAGGTTGTATGTCATCAGACATCTTGTATGATAGTGACAAAACACCCTTCCAACGTTGGGTTCGCTTCATCCTAGTTGATTCACCAAATATAACTACTAAATGATGACCACCGTTCTATTCCACTGTTACCCCCGCTCGACCCAGCTACACTTTTATTACCTGAAAGGAATTGTGAAGCAAAAGGGTGAGCACAACTAGCTCAGTAAAGAATATCATGACTAAAGATAATTAAATTATCAATAGCCTTCATCAATAACAAATCAGAGATTTAGAACATAAGGTAGGTGATAAAAATTTCAACCATAGTTGCAGCGGAACGAGCAATCCATTAGAAGAGTCAAATAGACCATACAGTCCATTATCTTCTTCATGTTAAAAGTCCACCAACAATATTTTATCCCTGTAACATCAATCAACAATTCCTTTCAACAATCATATGAATAACTCATAATCATAATTATGATTCTAAATTTCTCTTCTCATCCAGAACAAAGATAATTTTTATCACCTGTCTTTACCTGATACATTAATGATCATGGTTATACCAAATCACAGTTCAAATTCATAATCATACTAATAAATCCATCTTTGCTCTACGGGCCAAAGACATTCATTAACATGTCATCTTTGCACTACGGGCCAAAGATATTCAACAACAGATCATCTTTGCGCTACGGACTAAAGATATTCACCAATAATTCATCTTTGCACTACAGGCCAAAGATATTCCTCAACAGTTCATATTTGCAATACAGGCCAAATATATTCATCAACAGTTCATATTTGCACTACATGCCAAATATATTAATATCTCAAATAAATACATAATCATTTCAGAATTTATATAAACCATAATTATAACCATATATGTTGATCAATTCACCTTTGCACTTAAGCTAAAGATATTCAATTATAAATTTAATGGTCATGATCGTACAAGTCAACAATTCAACTTTGCACTACTGGCCAAAGAGAACCTATAGTCACGATCATACCAATAATCTACCCATCTTTACACTCAAGTCAAAGAGAAATATCATCATTAGGATTATAAGAATGTTATATATGATAATAAAAATAATATAATCAACATATAGATTTAATCTCAAGAGTAAGATTCATAAATCAATGATCTCATAACACCTTAATCAAAATGTTATAAATCACTTAATAATCTCATAATCTAATATTATTAATACTACCACAATATTTTAATCATTTCTTAAACTTATAAATAATTTATTTTAATTGTTTACATTTTACTAATAAATGCATTTAATCATCCTAAAATGCCAAACTCATAAAATTTCATCACCAATAACCAAAACCCTCATAAAAATCTGCATATACCTTATATATGATTCTCAAACCATAAAATCATATTTTCCAATTTTCTTACTTCACAAAACATATTTAATTCATTTACTCATAACTAGAATATTTTCATGAAAAATATCAAATCAGTTCCAAAAATATTTCTTTTCTGGGATTTAGCATAATATAGTCCCATATTGAACATATATTTTTCTCAGAATTTTTAAAATTCATTTACTATTTTTCATATAGCCAAAACTGCCGAATATTTAGACATTTATCATAAATTATAATTTTGTCCAAAAATTCTAAAATTTACACGGTATACTTTTGTTATATACATGTACTCCCAATAAAAACTTCATCAATTTTGGAATTAACCACAAGGAGTTATAAACGTTTACTTTTAAAATAGTCTTTTCTCATAAAATCCATAACTATTAATCTATATATCCAAAAATTGCCATTTTTGGACACAATCAACAAAACTCATCAAATTAGCATTTCAAATTTTTCCAGAATATTTGAAGGTTCAGAAAAATTTCGAAATTTAAAAACATAATAACCCTTACATACTAACGACAATATCCCTTACTATCCCTTACCTCAAAAGGGCAGTACTTCTGACTGGAATAACGCTGAACGAACTTTCACCGTATAGCAACACTCAAGATATCAAAATACTCAAAAGAATACACTCGATAATATAGAGAGAGAAATAGAGAGAAAACTTCAGTTTCTGGTGTGATTTTCAATTATAACTTAAGCTTCTATTTATAGGAAAATGCTAGAACGCCAAAGGAGACTAAATAATAAAATAATATTATTTTTCTCTTCTCTTCTACGCACACTCCTCTTGAATAATCTCAGCATGCCTACCTTGAAAATTCTCAGCAAATCACAACTGATTTTAAGCAAAAACATTCCATAAAAAACAAAAGTGGTCCCCCCATGTTTTAATAAAAACATTTTAATTTCCGAAACTTCAGTAATTCATAGAAAATAGCCCGTTTATCAAAAAAATATAAATTTTATGTCCATTCTGCCTAAAATCGCATTCTCTACAACTTTTGCAGAAGAAAGTTTTTTCAAATTCCAAACCGAAAATATCCGAAATCCACAAACGACTGATTTTTTCTAATTTCCTTCTCTTCCCTTTCTCTTTCTTCCTTTCCCATAATTCTCCACTAACTCTCTCTCTTCCCCCACTTTCTTCTCTTACCCCCACCACTTCTTCCACACACACATACACAAACACACACATACGTGTGTATATATATATATATATATATATATATATATATATATATATATATATATATATATATATATATATTAAAATATTTACAATTATTAAATAATTCCAATTCTATCTTCTCTCTTCCACCTCATCTATTTATAAACTATGAATTTATTTTAAAACTATCACCATTAATATATTATTAAAATAATATATTTAAATAAATTATTGATCCGATAATGGAAAATACTGTGCCGTGATAATTATTGAAACAATAATAATATAAAATATCAACGCAACAATTATTGAATCAATAAAATAAAATATTGAACAGTAATTACTGTAACAATTATTGAGTAGTGTCTTCTTACGTAAGAATCAATAATTCAAAAATATTGTGCAATGCCGTGGGCTACTGTGCAACAACGCGTATTATTTTATTTTACCCACCGGGTATTCCAATAGTGTTCACGGTAACCACTACGCCGTTATTCATAAAAACTTTAATTTGTCTTTTTCTTCATCTGACAGTTATTCTGCTATGCGGCCCACAAATGGCTGCGCCGTCGTACGAATATTCCCCGACAGAAAGAATATTCCACGACCAAATGAATATTCCCTGACAACAATGAGTATTTTATAACCACTTATTTATTTTAAAAAAATTTCATATATCACCTTTAACTTTAAACTTTTATCAATTTAACCATTTACTGAATAGTAATTATAAGAAAAAATTGAATACTTTTATTTCATAAAATTCGGGGTCTTACAATCTCCCCTCCTTATGAAATTTCGTCCTCGAAATTTACGTACCTGGTATTTCAAAAAGTTGAGAATACCTTGCTTCCATTTCAGATTCTATCTCCCCTATCATCATGATTTCTCCATTACTCATCTCCTGTATTTCAGATATCATTCTAGAATACAGCTTCAAAAACAAAGGTTAATTTAACAAATTAACATATCACATAATATCCCGATATTATGACTGACCAACAAATAAGCTTAGGTAGGACACACTAGCGAATGATTTACTCATCTCTCCCCTCCTAGTTCTAATCCCGATCTCCGCCAGAGATCATATCCCTAAGCTCTGATACCAACTGTGACAACTCCAAAAAAGGTTCATTATATCCAACATATTGTGAGTCGCCAATTACATGGTACAGAAAACAACTACAACTTTATTACAATAATTATCGTGCAAAATACAACAACACATATGTTGTGAGTTTGGATACAAATATATACCAACTATGACTCTCATCCCAACCTTGGATAGTACGTCACAATGACACCTTACATAAAGGTATAGTCAAAAACTATTTTAGAAACTAAAATCTTTGGGAAGTTCTCAAGGAAACCTTCGTACATGGGAGGCCATGCGTCTAGGTTATGATAGATATCATATGGCTACAGAATTATCCTTGGTTGACCCAATATACTCCAAAGAAAAATAAGAAGATTACTATCATATTCTTCCCAATGGTGAGTCTTCTCTTGACATATCATTATCTCCGTTGTCTCTAAATGAGAATTATACTTCAAACAAACACTAAGATTATATAGGTAGTGCTCGTAAATATACTCAATAAGTGGATGAACACAACCATGTCTTATGATGACACGAGGTTGTATGTCATCAGACATCTTGTATGATAGTGACAAAACACCCTTCCAACGTTGGGTTCGCTTCATCCTAGTTGATTCACCAAATATAACTACTAAATGATGACCACCGTTCTATTCCACTGTTACCCCCGCTCGACCCAGCTACACTTTTATTACCTGAAAGGAATTGTGAAGCAAAAGGGTGAGCACAACTAGCTCAGTAAAGAATATCATGACTAAAGATAATTAAATTATCAATAGCCTTCATCAATAACAAATCAAAGATTTAGAACATATGGTAGATGATAAAAATTTCAACAATAGTTGCAGCGGAACGAGCAATCCATTAGAAGAGTCAAATAGACCATACAGTCCATTATCTTCTTCATGTTAAAAGTCCACCAACAATATTTTATCCCTGTAACATCAATCAACAATTCCTTTCCACAATCATATGAATAACTCATAATCGTAATTGTGATTCTAAATTCTCTTCTCATCCAGAACAAAGATAATTTTTATCACCTGTCTTTACCTGATACATCAATGATCATGGTTATACCAAATCACAGTTCATATTCATAATCATACTAATAAATCCATCTTTGTACTATGGGCCAAAGACATTCATTAACATGTCATCTTTGCACTACTGTAAGACCCCGAAATTTTTTAAATAAAAAGAAATTTCCTTTATTTATTTATTTTTTTAAATAGTAAGGGTGAATTTGATTAATGTAGTTAGTTATGGGTAAAATGCGCTAATATTTTAAATAAGCAGATGGTTATAAAATATTCATTGTTGTCGGGAAATATTCGTTTGGTCGTGGAATATTCTTGCTGTCGGGGAATATTCGTACGACGGCGCAGTCTTTTGTGGGCCCCATAACGGAAAGCGATTGGATGAAGAAAACGACAAATATAAGTTGTTTAAAAATAACGGCGTAGTTGTTATAGTTAATAATGTTGGAATACTCGGTGGTTAAAACACAGTAATACGCGTTGTTGCACAGTAGCACACGGTATTGCACCAATTATTGATTTTTACGTAAGAAGGCACTACTCAATAATTGTTACAGTAATTACTATTCAGTATTTTATTTTATTGATTCAATAATTACTGCATTGATATTTTATATTACTGTTGTTTCAATAAATTGTCATTACACAGTATTTTTCATTATCGAAGCAATAATTCATATTATCTGAATAATATTATTTGATAACATTATTGGCAATGTCTAGAAAGTTCTGTCTAAGGAGAGGTTTGGTCACCTAATTGCGCGCCAGTAAGGAGAAATTCTTATTGAAAAGCCCCCTCTATCCTGGGAACGGCCTGGTTGCCAATATTGTGATTCTGTAATATTATTTGTGAATAATTAATTATTGATTCATATGATAAGGAAAATATTGATTTTATGTGGATATAGATGGAGAAAATTTTTAATGTGACAATTATTGAAAATTAATATTTTATCTTTTTCTGATAAAATAATTCATTTAAATATTTTATTATATTTTAATAATATAATAATGATGATATTTTTACGATGAATGTGGGGTATATGAGTATATGTAGAGGAGGAGTATTTTTGTTACCAAAAATATTTAAAACATGTTTTTCATGTTGGTGGACCCCATTTATTGACTGAAATTTGATTATAGCATATAAAATCGTCTGTTTGTGGATTTCGGTCAATTTTTGTTTGGAATTTTGAAAAACTTTCTTCTGCAAAGTTGTAGAGAATTGAATTTCCTATAAAAACTCGCGAGATTCGAATTTTCTGGCAAAAGGGATATTTATTATGAATTATTGAAGTTCCGAAGCTCCGAAATAATTGATTTTTGGAAGTTTAAAATAATTTAAATATGAAAAACGTTTTTTGTGGGTCTAGCATGTGATTTGAATGTGTGGAATGCATATTTTCAGATCCTTAGAAGTGGGCGCAGGAATTGTAATATTAATATTAATATTATATTAAATTTTCTGCTTTGGTGTTCTAAGCAATTTCCTATAAATAGGGTGCTTAGGTTAGAATTAAAAATCACACCAGAAACTGAAGTTTTCTCTCTCTATATTATCGAGCATATTCTTGTGAGTATTTTGAGTATACTTTGAGTATTGCTATACGGTGCAAGTTCAAGTCATAGCCTATATCCGGTGTTTCAACTAGAAGTACTGTCTTTCGAGGTAAGGGATTGTAAGGGATGTTATTTTCTTCTCAAATGATATTATTTCTTCAATATCATTATGCTGAAATATTGGTTGGAACTTTTTATCAAATTTGAAACTTTTTCATGTCGGGGTTACTATTCATGAGTTACTATTCACGAGTTACTATTCATGAGTTACTATTCACGAGTTACTATTCACGAGTACTATTCATGAAGCGTGAAGATGTTTTTTGTGAAATTTCTATCTTTTGGTGTCGGAGTTACTATTCACGTATACGGCACTATTCACGAATACGGCACTATTTACCGAAAAATAAAATTTCTTCTTTTTGTCCAAAATATCTATTCTGGATACTAGCTTTGATTGTATCCATGTTTTGATCATTCTTGAATTTTACTTCAGTATGATTATTTATGAAGTATTTTTGAACTCAGATTGTTTAAAGTACGAATCCTTAATACTTGTTATTTTGTTTCACTTGATTCGTTTCCTTTAAAATATTTTTCATCATCCTCAGTCCTAAATGATGGTGTTACTGAATATCTTTGGCCTGCAGTGCAAAGATGGTTGATTTTATTATGAATATCTTTGGCCCGTAGTGCAAAGATGTACAGGTGTTGAGATGAACATGAACAATTGATGAATATCTTTGGCCCGTAGTGCAAAGATGAACAGGTGTTGAGATGAACATGACAGACTGATGAATATCTTTGGCCTGTAGTGCAAAGATGAATATTTGATTTGATTTGAGATATATATTGATTGATGTTACAGGGATAAAATATTGATGATGGACTTTTAAATTCATAGATGTTAGTAGATTTCATTCTCTACTTAACTCCTCTAATGGATTATTGTTTCCGCTGCAGTTGTTGATCTTAAACTTGTTGTCAATTGTATTCTATCAGATTTTTCCCTGTTGAAGACTAAGGATAATTTATTGTACATTATCTTAATCATAATATTCTTTACTGGGCTAGTTGAGCTCACCCTTTTTCTTGTTGTTCTATTTTCCTTCTCAGGAGACGAGAATGTAGCGAGTACGAGTCATGGGATGTAATGATGGTTCTAGAGAGAGTTGTTTAGTAGTCCTCACCATTTTTGTAAAATAATGTATCAATAATTATGATGGGGATTTATTTGTATGTGGATATTGTCTAGACGACAATAGTTTATATATTGTAATAATAAAGTTGTAGTTATTTCTGTACCATATATTTGGCGACTCAGAATGGGTTGGATGGAATGGACCTATTTTGGGGGCGTCACAACTACGGGCAAAAGATATTCAACAACAGGTCATCTTTGCGCTACGGTCCAAAGATATTCACTAATAATTCATCTTTGCACTACAGGCCAAATATATTCCTCAATAGTTCATATTTGCACTATAGGCCAAATATATTCATCAAGAGTTCATATTTGCACTACAGTCCAAATATATTAATATCTCAAATAAATACATAATTATTTCAGAATTTATATAAACCATAATTATAACCATATATGTTGATCAATTCACATTTGCACTTAAGCTAAAGATATTCAATTATAAATTTAATCGTCATGATCGTACCAGTCAACAATTCAACTTTGCACTACTGGCCAAAGAGAATCTATAGTCACGATCATACCAATAATCTACCCATCTTTACACTCAAGTCAAAGAGAAATATCATTATTAGGGTTATAATAATGTTATATTTGATAATTAAAATAATATAATCAACATATAGATTTAATCTCAAGAGTAAGATTCATAAATCAATGATCTCATAACACCTTAATCAAAATGTTATAAATCACTTAATAATCTCATAATCTAATATTATTAATACTACCACAATATTTTAATCATTTCTTAAACTTATAAATAATTTATTTTAATTGTTTACACATTACTGATAAATGCATTTAATCATCCTAAAATGCCAAACTCATAAAATTTCATCGCCAATAACCAAAACCCTCATTAAAAATCTGCATATATCTTATATATGATTCTCAAGCCATAAAATCATATTTTCCAATTTTCTTACTTCACAAAACATATTTAATTCATTTACTCATAAATAGAACATTTTCATGAAAAATATCAAATCAGTTCCAAAACTATTTTATTTCTGGGATTTAGCATAATATAGTCCCATATTGAACATATATTTTTCTCAGAATTTTTAAAATTTATTTACTATTTTTTATATGGTCAAAACTGCCGAATATTTAGACATTTATCATAAATTGTAATTTTGTCAAAAAATTCTGAAATTTTCACGGTATACTTTTGTTATATACATGTACTCCCAATAAAAATTTCATCAATTTTGGAATTAACCACAAGGAGTTATAAACGTTTACTTTTAAAATAGTCTTTTCTCATAAAATCCATAACTATTAATCTATATATCCAAAAATTGCCATTTTTGGACACAATCAACAAAACTCATCAAATTAGCATTTCAAATTTTTCCAGAATATTTGAAGGTTCAGAAAAATTTCGAAATTTAAAAACATAATAACCCTTACATACTAACGACAATATCCCTTACTATCCCTTACCTCAAAAGGGCAGTACTTCTGACTGGAATAACGCTAAACGAACTTTCACCGTATAGCAACACTCAAGATATCAAAATACTCACAAGAATATACTCGATAATATAGAGAGAGAAATAGAGAGAAAACTTCAGTTTCTGGTGTGATTTTCAATTCTAACTTAAGCTTCTATTTATAGGAAAATGCTAGAACGCCAAATGAGACTAAATAATAAAATAATATTATTTTTCTCTTCTCTTCTACGCACACTCCTCTTGAATAATCTCAGTATGCCTACCTTGAAAATTCTCAGCAAATCACAACTGATTTTAAGCAAAAACTTTCCATAAAAAACAAAAGTGGTCCCCCCCATGTTTTAATAAAAACATTTTAATTTCCGAAACTTCAGTAATTCATAGAAAATAGCCCGTTTATCAAAAAAATATAAATTTTATGTCCATTCTACCTGAAATCGAATTCTCTACAACTTTGCAGAAGAAAGTTTTTTCAAATTCCAAACCGAAAATATCCGAAATCCACAAACGGGTTATTTTTTCTAATTTCCTTCTCTTCCCTTTCTCTTTCTTCCTTTCCCATAATTCTCCACTAACTCTCTCTCTTTTCCCACTTTCTTCTCTTACCCCGACCACTTCTTCCACACACACACACACACACAAATATACGTACATATATATATATATATATATATATATATATATATATATTAAAATATTTACAATTATTAAATAATTTCAATTCTATCTTCTCTCTTCCACCTCATCTATTTATAAATCATGAATTTATTGTAAAACTATCACCATTAATATATTATTAAAAAAATATATTTAAATAAATTATTGATCTGATAATGGGAAATACTGTGCCGTGACAATTATTGAAAGAACAATAATATAAAATATCAACGCAACAATTATTGAATCAATAAAATAAAATATTGAACAGTAATTACTGTAACAATTATTGAGTAGTGTCTTCTTACGTAAGAATCAATAATTCAAAAATACTGTGCAATACTGTGTGCTACTGTGCAACAACGCGTATTACTTTACTTTACCCACCGGGTATTCCAACAGTATTAACGGTAACCACTACGTCGTTATTCATAAAAATTTTTATTTGTCTTTTTCTTCATCCGACAGTTATTCTGCTATGGGGCCCACAAATGGCTGCGCCGTCGTACGAATATTCCCCGACAGAAAGAATATTCCACGACCAAACGAATATTCCCCGACAACAATGAGTATTTTATAACCACTTACTTATTTTAAAAAATTTCATATATCACCCTTAACTTTAAAATTTTATCAATTTAACCATTTACTGAATAGTAATTATAAGAAAAAATTGAATACTTTTATTCCATAAAATTCAGGGTCTTACATTAACCACTAGCGCAACTGCGCCATTTTGTACTGCTGGGAGGGCGCAGTTGTGCCGGTCCCTGGCAGTGCCAAAATTGTTTAGCTTCAAGCCAGTTCAAATTTCTATCACCACACAAGTTTAGCATGATATGAATTAACTTCTATAGTGGTGATATTACTAGTTCAAGAGTGTATTTATCACATAACCATACACAATTAATCATCCTCTTAATAACTATTTCTCTTTTAATTCACATAGTGAATTTCCTCATTCCACACTATGCCACACAAGGCCTTTTATAATAATGAAGAAAACAAGCACCTTTGAGATCGAAAAAAAACATAGCAATGACATATCAGAAAAGACAAATTCTCCAACGGCGATGCAACTCTAAGATCAGATAATATCGGAGAAGATTAACGACAACTTCAAGATCAACAACAACTTCAAGATCAGTAACCAACCTCTGTAACAACTTTGATTGTTGATTGTTGATTAATTCGTTATAGATTTGTATACTGAGGTATTTGAGTTTAAAGTTTATATGCCTATAGTTACCCCGTGGTTACTATATACGCTTATATTGGTTACCTTTCTTAAGTTTTTTGCTCTTTAATTGGTCATAAAGCCAGTATACTGACTATTTTGATTGCAAAATGCATCTAAAAATATGTTTTATATTATAGTTACTAAGTACATATAAATTAGTTACTGTTTATTATTGATTTGGTTACTGTATAATGTTTATTTGGCTCCTGTATACATTTAATGTATATTCTACTGATGTTTTTATATTGATGGTTATTTATTAAATACATTGGTTACCTTCCTACAACTGTTGGATAGAAGTACATATTGATGTTTTTTATATTGTTTGTTTTTGCTATAAAATGCATGGAAAAATATGTTTTATGTTATGGATACTAAGTAAATATATGTTGGTTACTGTCTAATCTGGATTTGGTTAGTATATAATGCTGACTTGGTTATTGTGTAATATACCCATGATTACTGCATAATATTAATGTGTTTTATATTAATTTTTTTATATTGATGGTTACTGATTAACTACATTGGTTACCTTCATACATCTGTTAGTCTTTAATTTATAACAAAGACATTACTGATTGTTTTGGTTATAAAATGAGTGTAAAAATGTTTTTTATAATCTTAACTAATTACATATATCTTGGTTACTGTCTAATATATATTTAGATACTGTATGGTGTTTATTTGGTTACTGTATAATGTTATTGTGTTTTATAATTGTTTTTTTATATTGATGGTTACTTATTGACTACATTGGTTACCTTCATACAACTGTTAATCTGATTATATATATTGGTTGATGTATATTATTTAATTGGTTACTGTATAATGTTCATTTGGTTTCTGAATAATATTAATGTACACTTGTACTGATGTTTTTTATATTCTTGGTTACTTATTAGCTAAATTGGTTACCTTCATACAACTGTTAGTCTTTAGTTGGTAACAAACACATTATACTGGTTGTTTTTTTACTGTAAAATGCAATGAAAAATGTGTTTATGTTCTGGTTAATAAATAGATATATGTTGGTTACTGTCTAATCTAAATTTGGTTACTGTATAATGTTGTTATGATTACTATATAATATTAGTGTATTTTATATTGGTTTATTTTATATTGATGGTTACTTATTGATTACATTGGTTAACTTCATACAACTGTTAGTCTTTAGTTGGTAACAAACGGATGAGGTTGAAGAGCATGCGTGTCAGTTTATAAAAAGATTTGATAGATTATGGAAAGATTTGATCCAGTGGCAATTTGGTAATTTCTGTCAAGTTTGGAGTGTCGAATTTTGGCATTTTCGGAGCTTAATTTCATTGGAAACGGGTCAACAATCAAAAGTCACCAGCTATGCTCGTGAACTGCAGGGTTTTTTTTGGTCAAATTCCATCATTTAAGCATTCAAAATTGCATGTAAAAATGTAGTTTATGTTCTGGTTACTAAGATGTGAAACACGTTATGGATGTGTTCCAACTCAGGTGGTAATACAACTTTGTACGCCACTTCGCCCACTCGTTTAAGTATCTCGAATGGTCTTATGAACCTCAGACACAATTTTCCTTTCTTGCCGAATCGTATTTTTCCTTTCAAGGGAGATACCTTCAAGAAAACGTGTCTTCCGACTTGAAAGTCACGATCCTGATGATGCAAGTCTGCATACTTCTTCTGGCGATCTTGTGCAACTACTTATCAATGTCACCACATCTACAGTTTGTTGAACTAATTCCGGCCCCAATATCTTTCGCTCTCCAACTTCATCGCAACACAACGGTGTTCAACACTTTCTCCCATAAAGAGCTTCGTACGGTAGCATGCCTATACTCGAATGGTAGCTATTGTTGTAAGCGAATTCCACTAAGGGTAAGTAATCATCCCAATTTCCTTTAAAGTCCATCAAATAAGTTCTAAGCATGTCCTCTAGCGTTTGTATCGTTTGCTCAATTTGCTCGTCTGTCTGCGGATGATAAGCGGTACTTAACCTCAGTTGTGTCCCCATCCTCTCTTGCAAGCTTTTTCCAAAATTTTGACGTGAAACACGGATCTCGGTCAGAAACAATCAATACTAGCACTCCATATTGTGTAAACATTTCCTTTACATACAGATTTGCTAACTCATTCAAACTATATCGGATCTTGATTGGTAGAAAATGAGTCGTGTTTGTTAGTCTATTTACGATAACCCAAATGGCGTCAAAACCTTTCTACGTGACTGGAAGTCCTACCACGATATCCATCATAATATGCTCCCATTTCCATTCCGGTATTTTTAACGGTTGGAGTCGACCACTCGACCTCTGGTGTTCTGCTTTGACCCGTTGACACGTAAGACATCTACTAACGCACTGAGCGATTTCTCGTTTCAAATTTGGCCGTCAAAATTGTTGCCTCAAATCCCAGTACATCTTCGTGCCTCCTGGATGAACAGAGTACGTCGTGTTGTCTGTCTCATGTAAAATTTCTTCCCTCAACTCAATTACCACTAGTACCCATACTCTCCCTTCGAATCTTAAAATACCGTCTCTATCCATCTTGAATTTCTCTTCCTCATTCTCCAAGATCCTTTTTCCTGATTTTCTCATAGTCTTCATCCTTTCCTTGAGATTACTTTATTCTGTCCAACAAGGTCGGGCGAGCTTCTATTGCAAACAATCTCTCCTCAACCCTTTCCGGTCCTCTCACTTCTATCTCCAATTTTTCCATGTCCCTTATTAACTCCTCCTAAGTTGTCAATTAAAATAACTTTTCCCTTCCTTTCCTACTCAACGCATTGGCCATAAATCCTCCCGTATCATGACGCATACGCAATGACCTTGCCATGTTGTATTAACACACAACCTAGTCCTCTACGAGATGCATCACTATACACCACAAATCCTCCCGTATCATCTGGTAATAATAATACAGGCGCCTCGCTCAATCTCTTTTTCAGCTCTTGGAAACTCTCTTCACACTTGTCCGCCTACACGAACTTCACCATCTTCCTTGTTATATTGGTCAATGGGGTGGCTATCTTAGAAAAATCTTGGATAAATCTTCGATAGTACCCAGCTAACCCTAAGAAACTTTTAACTTTAGTTGGCGTCTTCGGTTGTTCCCAATTACTCACTGCTTGTACTTTCACGGGGTCTACTGATATTCTATCCTTATCCACCACGTGTCCTAAAAATTGATCCTTCTCCATCCAAAATTCACACTTAGAAAATTTTGCATATAACTTTTGTTTTCTTAGTGCTTCCAAAACCATCTCAAGATGTTCAACATGTTCTTCCTCCGTCTTGGAGCAGATCCGTATATCGTTGATGAAAACTACAATGAATTTATCTAACAATGATTGGAAGACTTGGTTCATCAAGTCCATAAATGCCACCGGAGCATTCATCAATCCGAATGACATTACAAAAAATTTGAAATGTCCGTAACGAGTTCAAAATGCCATCTTTGATATATCTTCTTCCCGCACCTTCAACTGGTGATAACCCATTCACAAATCTATCTTCGAGAAACACTTGTCTCCCTTCAATTGGTTAAAAAGATCATCTATTCCCAATATTACGTCAAACTCTCCCAATCTTATCGGAGTCTGAAGGTTCAAACTTTTATTCTGGAAGTCAATTATCGCAGCATGGTTATACAACCAATCCATTCCCAATATTACGTCAAACTCTCCCAATCTTATTGGGATCAGGTATACACTTAGTTCATGCTTTTTAATATTTACACGACAATTTTGGTAGATATACTCTACAGAGATTACTTCGTTATTCAAAAATTCTACGTTCAAAGGATTTCCTAATCGTTCTCGGGGTATTTTAAGTCAACTAGCAAATTCCTTAAATACAAAAGAACAAGTGGCTCCCGAATCAAATAATATATAGGCATTTATATCATTGATCGGGATGATACCTGACACAACGTCTCTTGCAGCTACGGCGTCCTGGACGGTCATATTAAATGTTTTGGCAATTGAACGATTGGATTGTGACGCCCCCAAATTTGGACCTCCACTTGGTCACTCGAATTTGGTTCATCACGTTCTCATAGCATTACCATAATAACTAAAATCATACATTCACAACGGAAAATCTAACTTAGAATAATGTACAATGATTTATTATAATTATTCCCCCAAGTCTCGCAACCTACAGTACTTAATAGATTACCTAATAGTATCAAATAAAGACCTATTACATAATCGTACTTAGGTTTAAACATCGTTTAAAAATAGTCTTAACTCAACATAATAGTTTTAAACATAAAAGGAACAAGCTAGTCGATAGCCTTGCCCTTGCCCTTGTCTGTTCCAGAAACACCTCCATGTTCCTCTTTAACTGAAAGGTTTTAAATAAGCAAGGATGAGCAGAAATTGCCCAGCAAGTAATATACAACAAGGGTAAAGAGTTTCATAATACGAGTTTAAAATATCGAAGTATCATTTCTAAGATAGTTCAGAGCTTTAGAATAATATCATGAGTAATGAATATCAATAATTCTTGTAATAAGAACGATAATTCAATTTAAATCAATAGAGATATATGAATTCAACGACCATTAATGTATCCAACTAGATAAACAATTTATACTGAGTAGTCACTAAGGACTATTGAACTTCCACTAGAGTTACCAATATTAAAGTGATAACCCAAAAATATCAATTACTTTAGATGATCAGTCTACAATACTTTACGTTATGCATAACACCACCATAATATTCAATCATGTGTTGGGGTTTCCAACGACATACACTCCCCTTACCAAAAGGGTTGTCCAACTCAGTTTTCAAGATTTCCACACCATTCAATTGGTTTGGACAGCTTTTATAAGTATGCATATAGTCTAGCCGAATCAAATGGCATCGACTCTTTCACAATATTCAAGAACAATACTAAGTTCAACATGAGTAATAACTTTCATAAGAATTTAAGCATACTAGTTCGATTGAACGAATAAGCGGGATAACTTACATTCACAAGATAAGTTTAAAAATAAGGTTCAAGGAATTTGCATAATCAAGAGTGATGTTCAAGGAAACTTGCTCAATAATAATTAGAGTAAGTTTAGGGAACTTGCCTTAAACGTTGTTTATCCACTTTAAGAAATCAACACTTTTGAATCCTATTTATACCGTATTATATGTTCAAGATGTTCATTAGCTAACATAATCTTTAAACAAGCTTGACACGATTCAAGTATGCACATATGGTACAAAAATAAGATTATCAATTCATCATGAATCAAATACTTAGTTACTTCATAAGCAAATCAAGAATGCCCAAGTTTAATGTCTTTTCACCCATGAACTTTCACCATATAAAGCAAACACTATCTTATTATCTCGTCCTCATATAAATATGCATCAGTAGGTTTTAGATCAGTTTTAGCCACATAGGCATCACACAAGTTACTTTCCAAAAGTTAGATCTTACCATCCCAGATTCCAGACTGGCGCAGCTACGCCATGGCTAAGCCTAGGACCGACGCAGCTGCGCTGTACTCTAGCTAAACCAAGACTTAGCTGCTGTCTTGTGGTTTCTGTCCGGCTTTCTCAAAACTATCATACATGATATACTTGTCATGTTAAGGGTCTTTTCATGCTTCTTAAGTCAATCTAGTTTCCTTCTTTCATAATAGAATTCTAAATTGATCGTCTCAACAATTTAAGGCCATTTAAGGTCATGAAACCAGAAAGTCAATCATGCTTGCTCTCTAAACATACAAGATAGTTATAACACTCATATTAGACATGCTTGTGAATATTCATAACATAAACGTGAAACTAACACCGTTTTAATTAAAAATATGCTTCATTTATGCTTTTCTTGAAATGTGATACACACACATGATATATCTATGGTTATACTATATGAGTGAGTTTAAGAGTACCACCAAAAGGTGTATAAAGGTCAGATTCTATCTCCCAAAGTATCTTGACAATATTCACATTCAAAGCTTACTAGTAGGTTTAACATGTTCATGATTTTCTTATTAACCTCATAAACACCATCTAAAGGTTTATCCATGCATTTCTAGGTCATACTAACATGCTTTCAAAGTCAGAATATAAATTATGTAGAAATCATGCATGTTAGCTCACTAGGCTAAGCTTTTTCTTAAAAATATTTCTAACACAAAGCTTAATAAGTTTTATCATGCTTAAAGGAACTACGTACACTATAACATGCTCATCTATGTGTAAAATCAGCCATGTATAGCTTACTAGGTTAAAAATTTGCAGAACATGATCTCTAACATAGTTTGTTTTCAAAATCTAACGTCCAAATCTCCATCTAAACCATATGCTTTTGTTAATCATGCAAATCTATTAAAACACGCTCCACTTAGCATAATATACTTACACATACACATTACACATGCTTGCATGCTATTATAAGTCATAATACTATAACAGATTGCAAAATAAAAGCTTCTACTGGGAACAGAGACTGGCGCAGCTGCGCTGCGCCTTAGTGTAAATCCGACGCAGCTATACCGTTCCTGGTTCAGGTGCAGAAGCAGTCTGCTTCAGCAGAAAGTTGGCCCAACCTCAAAAATTATTCGCTAATTCGATTCTAAGCAATCATGTATCAGTTTAAACATGTTTATATGGTCATATAACAACTTTATAACCAATACCTAACCTCATTAACATCCAATTCCACATAATCAAAAATTTGAATTTCAAGAACTCTGTTTACAGAAACTAAAAATGGCAACAAGGAAAAGGAGTTATACCTCTGCAATGTGATAGGAAATTGCTCCAATGAACTCTCAAACTCTTAGAATGTTTGTATGCTCTCAACCTCACCTTCAATGGAATTCTCAGTAATGTAACAATGGAAGGAGAGCTCTCATTTATAGAACATCTAAAACCCAGACAATAACATTTTC
Source organism: Panax japonicus (assembly GCA_020205505.1). Lineage (NCBI taxonomy): Eukaryota > Viridiplantae > Streptophyta > Magnoliopsida > Apiales > Araliaceae > Panax > Panax japonicus. The sequence goes on along the minus strand of CM035108.1, from coordinate 41,222,876 downwards.
CCCTAAATAAAACTCATCGATGAAAGAATTGCATGAAGGGTAAGGAGAAGTTGTTGGAGGTTAGTTGAACTGCATCATGACCACCACTCCCCCATGATCATTAGCTAGGAAGTTTGGAAGAAAAGAAATGAAATAGGCCTTAGCCTTTATGCCACACACGGGACTGAGAATTTGGGAGTAAATGGGACACTCATTTTGGGACACTTCTACTAACTAAGCACTCTTGCCCACTTCTACACATTCACACTCTTATGTTACACATATTAACCATACATTATAACTAAATGTCACAATACGATTTAACATTTCAAGGTAGTAGATGTTATGAAACATACATATAATCCATGTACATTTTATCACACTGGTACACTTTATTAAAATAATAGTTTACAATATGCTCATGGTATATTATTTTAATACATAACCACACACATATTGTCACATAGATAATGCATTTATAACATATAGTTCCAATATGTTTACTCACATTGCCTCATACAATATAGTTTTATAAGACTTAATATATAGTTATGTAAATGTCATACTGCACTATATAGTATAGTTATATATGCACATAACCGTTAATAACTTATTTATTTATGTCAAATAAATAATTTATTCACACCAATATTAATTAATCCAATCTTCATTGATTAATGTAGTTATGGATCATTATTTATCTATATAATTCTTATTATACTTTTATAGTTATATTGCAGACAATAATAATCACATATTAATTAATTACCAAGTAATCAATTTTCTACCACGACCATTATTAATTAATTAATATAACAATTAACAATTAATATTGGTTATTTGTGCACTTTATTTCATAGTTTATTAATTTCACACACACCATAAAATTGTTCCATTTAATTTTTAAAGTAGAAAAATTAATTTTCTCCAACTGACCATTGGCGCAGCTGCGCCAGTTTGTACTGCTGGGACGGCGCAGCTGCGCCGTGCCCTGATTGTGCCAAGACTGGTTTAGCTTAAGCCAGTGTCAACTCCTATTGTCATACTCGTCTTACACGACATGAATTAATGTCCACAAGAGTAATATTACAAGTCTAATTGCATATTGACTACTTATATGAAATCACCTGATCAACACAATTAATCTTCTTCACTCTCGTTTAATTTGCTTAACGAATTTCCTCGTTTCACAATATGCCACACAAGGCATTTCACAATCCTCATTTTCACTTCACACATCTTAATACGCATCGATTAAACATGAATCAATTGATTTAATCGACTCACAAAATAATAACACTTATATTCACAGAAATATCATTTCCATTAATATATTCATTTAATAATACGTGGAAATTCTCGGGTATTACATCCTCCCCCCTTATAAAAATTCCGTCCTGGAATTGCTACAAGGTTAAACAAATAGATGGGGATAATCCCTCATCATCCTATCTTCTAACTCCTACGTTGCCTCTTCGACATCGTTGTTACGCCAATGTACTTTTACAGAAGAAATAACTTTATTCCTTAAGGTTTGATATTTCTTATCAAGGATTTGGACATGAATTTCTTCGTATGCTAAATTCTTTTCCACTTGGATAGGTTCATAAAAAATCACGTGCTTGTAGTCGGGCTTGTACGGACGAAACACGGATATGTGAAAAACGTTATGGATGTGCTCCAACTCAGGTGGTAGTGCAACTTTATATGCTACTTCGCCCACTCGCTTTAGTATCTCGAACGGTCCTATGAATCTTGGACTCAATTTTCCTTTCTTGCCGAAATGGATCTTTCCCTTCCGTGGAGATACTTTTAAGAATACAAAACTGCCGACTTTAAAATCTCAGTCTTGTCGATGCAAGTTTACGTACTTCTTCTAGAGATCTTGAGCTGCTACTAGTCTGGCTCTTATTACTGTAACCACGTCTGCGGTTTGTTGTGCTAACTCTGGTCCGAGTATTCGTCATTCTTCGACTTCGTCCTAACATAATGGCGTTCTGCACTTCCTTCCGTAAAGAGCTTCATACGATGGCATGCCGATACTGGCATGGTAACTATTATTATACGTAAATTTGACTAAGGGTAGGTCGTCATTCCAATTTCCCTTGAAGTCCATCATGCAAGTCTTAAGCATGTCTTCAGCGTTTGTATAGTTCGTTCACTTTGTCCATCTGTCTGAGGGTGATAAGCAGTACCCAACCTCAACTGTGTTCCAAATTTCTCTTGCAAGCTTTTCCAGAATTTTGTCGTGAAACACGGGTCTCGGTCAGAAACAATAGATACCGACACTCCATGTCGTGAAACAACTTCGTTTACGTACAGACTTGCTAATTGATTTAAACTGTAGCGGATTTTGATAGGTAAAAAATGATTGATCTTCGTAAGTTGATCCACGATAACCCAAATGGCATCCAGACCTTTCTGCGTGACTAGAAGTCCTACCACGAAATCCATCGTGATATGCTCCCACTTCCACTCAAGTATTTCCAATGGTTGTAATAAACCACTCGATCGCTGATGCCCTGCTTTTACGCGTTGACACATAAGACACATACTAACGTACTCCGCAATTTCTCATTTTAGATTTGGCCACTAAAAATGTTGCTTCAAGTCCCGGTACATCTTTGTGCCTCCCGGATGAATGAAATACGTCGTATTATGAGCTTCGTACAAAATCTCCTCTATTAACTCGGCCACTGCCGGTACCCACACTCTCCCTTTAAATCTTAAGATACCATCTTTATCTATTCAAAATTTTTCTTCCTCTTTTTTCGTGATCCTTCTCCTGATTTTCTCACATTTGCCATCTTTCTCCTGGGCTTCCTTTACTCTATCCAATAATGTCAGACAAGCTTCCATTACAAATAACTTCTCTTTAGACCTCTCGGGTCCCTTCACCTCTATTTCCAACTTTTCCATATCTCTTATTAACTCTTCCTGAGTTATCAGTTGAATCAATTTCACCCTTCCTTTCCTGCTCAGAGCGTCGGCAACTACGTTTGCCTTCCCCGGGTGGTAAAGAATTTCATAGTCATAATCTTTGATTAATTCTAACCACCTCCTCTGACGCATATTCAACTCCTTCTGCGTGAAGATATATTTCAGACTTTTTTGGTCCGTGTATATCTCACATTTTTCTCCGTACCAATAATGTCTCCATATCTTTAATGCAAAAACTATGGCCGCTGATGAGTGAGTTTTATACACATGAATTGGATACATTCGGGCTTAATTTATTGTTGTTCTCAAGTCTTTTAGGATGTTTTAATGTTTTTGTGTTTATTCAAGCATGTTTTATATTGTTTTTTAGGATTTGGGACACATGTTGCATGGATCGACGTTTGGGTGGCTAGATTCGCGTTTTCGGCTTGCCATTTACACAGCAGTCACTTCAGAGCCAATTTGACTATAGGTCCGGACCTTATTTCGAAAAACTCAAAAAATTAAAGTTGTAGATCTACTTTTCCTCTTTCCGGAACATCTTGAATCATCAAAATCGGAGTTTGGACGAAGAAGTTATGACCGTTTTCCCAAAGGACGTCGGAGAAGAAAATGCCAGATTTTGGGCCAGCGCCGGGGCACTATTCTTAGTGCATTTTCCAGCGCCGGAGCGCTATAAGACAGAGTCTGAGCATCAAGCCTAGCACTGGGGCACTGGGGAAGGGCTTGGTGATGGCCTGGACGCGTTTTGGGCGAATTTTAATACCTTTTTGACTCCAAATTGGATTGGGTTTGATCCTAAACTCAAAATTAGACTTGTAACCTATAAATACATGATGTAAAACATAAAATAAAGGGAGATTACATAGATTAGACTAGATTTAACACTCCTTTAGATTAGAACATAACCCTAGTTCTTATTAGTTTTGGAGATTGAAGCAACTTGGAGATCATTGAAGATCAAGAGCAAGAGCAAGAGCAAGAGGGGAGCATCAGATTTGCTGACAACAGATTATATTCTCTTCTATTCTTATACTTTTATCTTTTAATGTCTATTCAGTTGTGGATTCTTGGTTTTAATTCAATAATTATAAACTAACTCTTTCATTAAGATTTTAATTGAAATAATTGATTTATAATTTATAATTGGGGATATTGAAGTCTTAATCCTTATTTATCTAAATTCATTCAAATTTTAGTTGTTTATTTGCTTTCTTTTAGAATAATCTCTTTTAATTGTTTTAATTTAGTTTTCTTAATTAGAAAAATCACAATTATTGGTTGTTTAAATAAAATTAATTTGGTTAAGAGTTAGTACTTGGTAATTTTTATTAAATAATTCCTCGTGGGAACGATACTCTACTTTCACTTTATTACATGTTGACCGTGTATACTTGCACGTATTCATTGATTGCGAAATTGATCAACAGCCGCTAACTCTAGATCATGGGTAGGGTATCATTTTTCATAATCCTTCAACTGTCGTGATGCATACGCAATGACTTTGCCGTGTTGCATTAACACACAGCCCAGTCCTCTATGCGATGCATCACTATATACCACAAATCCTCCCGTATCATCTGGTAATGATAATACAGGCGCCTCACTCAATCTCTTCTTCAACTCTTGAAAACTCTCTTCACATTTGTCAGTCCATAAAAATTTCACCGTCTACCTCATCAAATTAGTTAACGGGGTTGCTATCTTAGAAAAGTCCTGGATAAATCTTCGATAGTACCCAGCTAACCCTAAGAAACTTCTCACCTCTGTCGGAGTTCTTGGTTGTACCCAATTACTTACCGCTTTGACCTTTTCAGGGTCTACTAAGATTCCATTCTCATCCACCACGTGGCCTAAGAATTGAACCTTCTTCATCCAAAATTCGCATTCATACATCTTCTCCTTTCGTAGTGCCTCCAAAACCATCCTCAGATGTTCGGCGTATTCTTCCTTTATCTTCTAGTAGATCAAAATGTCGTCGATGAAAACTACTACGAATTTATCCAAGTATGGCTTTAAAACTCGATTCATCAAGTCCATGAATGTTGCCGGAGCATTAGTTAAACTGAATGACATTACCAAAAACTCGTAATGTCCATAACAGGTTCTAAACGCAGTCTTTGGTATATCTTTATCCCGCACCTTTAGTTGGTGATATCCTGTCCGTAGGCCGATCTTTGAGAAACACTTCGCTCCCTTCAGTTGATCAAATAAGTCATCTATCCTTGGTAATGGATATCTGTTCTTGATCGTTACTCTGTTCAAGTCTCGATAATCGATACAGAGCCTCATTGATCCGTCCTTTTTCTTAACGAATAACACTGGTGCTCCCCAAGGAGATACACTCAGTCGAATGTAACCCTTATCCAATAACTTTTGAAGTTGTATCATCAATTCCTTCATTTTTACTGGTGCTATACGATATGGAGCTTTCAAAATTGATGTTGTTCCCGGTGCTAAGTCTATTACAAATTCTATTTCTCTATCTGGCGGAAGGCCAGGCAGATCGTCCAGAAACACATCCTGAAATTCACTCACTACGGGTATATCATTAATCTTTACTCCCTTTTTCCAAGTATCTACAATGTAAGCTAAATAACCTACATATCCTTTCTTTAACAATTTCCTGCCCTGCATCATCGTAACGCAACCTGATTGCTTAAGAGATGAGATACCATAAAACACTACCTTAGACTTACTCAGAGTCTGAAGGTTCACACATTTGTTCTAACAGTCAATTACTGATGCATGGTTATATAACCAATCCATCCCTAGTATTACATCCAATTCTCCTAATCTAATAGGAATCAAGTCGACGCTCAGTTCATATTCTCTAATGTTTGCGCAATAATTTAGATAGACGTGTTCTACATGGATTATTCCTTATTCGTAACTTCTATGTTCAAAGGATCTTCTAAACGTTCTCAGGGTGTAGTAAGTTTACTAGCAAATTCTTCAGATACAAACGAACAGGTGGCACCCGAATCAAATAATACATAAACATTTATATTATTGATTGGGATTATATCTGACACCACATCCTTTGTAGCTACGGCGTCTAGGATGGTCATGTTAAAGGTTCGAGTGGTCAATCGATTGGGTTGGGTTGCGCAGGTCCACCAATCATTGACTTACTTCCTCTTCCCTGACTTCCTCCAACTCCACCGCTTCCTTTGTTCGGGCAATCCTTTATCTAGTTCTCTGTTGATCCACAAGCAAAACATCCTCTGATCTTCTTCAACTTTGGGTAATTTGGTGATATGTGCCCCTCTTGGCCGCAATTATAGCAAATGCTTTTCCTTTTCCAGCATTCTCCCTGATGACTCCTTCCACATTTGTTGCAAGCTTCGGTCATCTTCTTGAAGTTTCCCTGGTAACTTCCACCTTGGTTATTGTTTCTGTTGTTGTTATTTTCCCATTTCTTTTTTTTGAAGTTACTTCCCCCACTGCTGCTCCATCCACGATGCTCACTACCAGCATTCTTGTTCTTCTTCTCTTTATGATATAGACTTAAGGCCTCACTGCCACCTTTCACAATGATTGCCTTCTCCAACAACGTTGTAAAGGAATTAATTGGGAAGACTATACCATATTATACAACCACAGCTTCAACCCTTACTCAAAATGTCTCGTTTTCCTCTCCTCATCCACAACTTGGTGCTCTGCAAATTGCGCTAGTTCATTGAACTTAGTTACGTATTGCGTCATTGTCATATCACCTTGTTTTAACTCTAGGAATTTTACTTCCATCCTACTCTTCATACTCTTCGGGAAATAGTTCTTGAAGAACAACGTAGTAAACCTCTCCCATGATATCGTTCCTTCCCCCTCTCTCTACTGATTAGTTTCCCACAAATAGTTCGCTTCACCCTTCATCATGTATATGGAAAATACTGTCTTCTGGTCTTCACCTACACGAGCTATAGTGAAGGCCTTCTTGATCTCCTTGATCCAGGTTTGCACAACTATCGGGTCAGTGGTTCCCACAAACTCTAGGGGTCCTACACTCTTAAAATCTTTGAAGATTTTTACTAGGACAACTTGGGGAACGGGTAGTACGAGTTTGTTTCTTCCCCTCAAAGCTTCTCCCAATAAATATACCAGTCTATGTATCGGATCTATAGGACCTCTCTCATCATTAACTAACTCTTCTGGGATAGTTATTATACGTCTGGGCGGCATTTTCTGCACCACAAAATTTTCATTTTATTATCTAATTATAATACTTAGACATTTCTTACTATAAAAGAACTACAGGCTTATAACATGTTTCTAAAATAAGGTCATTTATATTCATATGCCAAATAGTTACAATACATGTTCTTTTCTAGCATACTGATATAAATGATAACACATATCCCCCAGTATCACAAAAGACGGGGACATACTAACTTACTACCCCTCTAACACTTTTCAGAAGTTTGGGGGTTTACCACTATCTCACATCTTACACAAAAGACTGAGATTACAACAACATTTTAATAACACATAATTAAAAATACTACACTACTAAGCTTTTCCCTCTAGACTCAATCTAACATCCCACGCTCCACGCTGCACTGATATTCTTTTTGTGTGATGTGCACCACCATGTCTCGGCTTATGGTATGTCGGGTCTGTCCTTGCTCAGTTGGGTAATGATTTACCCCATCGATCAATCTCTCCATGGCTGTGCATAGAGCATAGCCCATCTTGTTCATCTTCCTCCTCTTGCACCGCACCTCATCCTCTAGATCATTTTCCCTATCATTGGCTTGCTCCCACTTCTCCTCGAAGTGAATCCTATCCATCACCTCAATTTTTAACTGAGTACGGAGAGCCTCCTTCTCCGCCCTCTCACTTAAAACCTTATGCTCTAATTCCTCTAGCTTTCCTGCCACCTCAACATTCCTCGCCACTGCTCGGTGAAACAAAGCTCCCATCTTGATCACTGTCTCCTTACGGTGAGCAATTTCCACCACTGTCTTCTGCATCACTAGTTGCCTCTGATGGTCCTCGTCTCTCAACTTCTAGAACGCAGACTCCCTCTCCCTAGCCTTAGTCTCTAATGTAAAATCCCAAATTTTACGAATAAAGATTTAATTTTCTCAAAATATTTTTTTTAATATTATGGTATAGTTTTGAGATAATGTTATAGTTGTGGGTAGTATTTATAAATTTTGCAAAGTATGCAAGTTGTTGTATTATATCCGATTGGTCGGGGAATATTCGTTTTAGTAGAGAATATTCGTACAACGGTGCAATTATTGGTGGACCCCACAACAGAATTATTGTCAGAATGAGAAAACGACAAAAATATTTTTATAAAAATAACGGCGGAAGTTTTACTATTAATACTGTTGAACTACTCGGTAGTAAAAATAAAGTAATACACATGGTTGCATAGTAGCACACGGTATTGATTATTGATGCTTACGTGAGAAAACACTCAGTTTTGTTCAATTATTGCTACAGTAGTTGCTGCATAGTATCTCATGTTATTGGATTCAATTATTGTCGATTGTTATATATATATATATATATTATATGAGTTTTGTTTTATTAGTATTATTAATTTAATAAAACAGAAAATCTTTTTATATAAAACAAAATACTTTTATAAAGTTATTCTATAAATAGAATATATTATATTCTATTATGCTTAGTATTTTGCGTAGTAAAATCTTTTTATATAAAACAGAATACTTTTATAAAGTTATTCTATAAATAGAATATATTATATTTTATTATGCATAGTATTGCATAGTGCCTGTATAGTATATTGCATAGTAAAATCATTTTATATAAAACAGAATACTTTATAAAGTTATTCGTTTTATTAGATTATAAATAGAATATAATATATTTTATTTAAAAGATTTTGCTTTAAATCTGGACCGTCTAATTAAAAGTAAATCAATCTGAACTGTTCATGAATTAGTTACTATGCAATCCATTCTTCTATAAATAGAAGCTCATTCCTTCATTATTTCTTACGAATTCACTGAAACTCTAGAGAGAGAAACTATAGAGAGAAAGAAGAAAAGTATTCTGCTACTTCACTACTTCTATATCCAGTTTCTTCTATAAGGTAAGGGGTATTTTTTTTTTCATATTCATGAAGAGAACTTCTGTTATTCCATTATTTATTATTCTGTTGGAATAACCTGTCTATGCGAAGTACCGCATATATGGTGAAATTCTGTTGTTATTCCATTCTTTATTATTCTGTTGAAATATCCTGTCTGTGCATTTTACGCCGGACCTGGTTCCGTCTTTTTTATTATGTTGGAATATCCTGTCTGTGCGTTTTACGCCGGACCTGGTTCCGTTATTTATTATTCTGTTGGAATAACCTGTCTATGCGAAGTACCGTATGCATGGTGATTTCTGTTGTTATTTCATTCTTTATTATTCTGTTGGAATATCCTGTCGATGCGAATTTGTCCTTACCCGGTTCCGTTATTTATTATTCTGTTAGAATAACCTGTCTATGCGAAGTACCGCATGCATGGTGATTTCTGTTGTTATTCCATTCTTTATTATTGTGACAACCCGAGAAATTAGACAATTTATGAAAATCATAATTGATTGATTTAAGGTTCAATATTAGGACCTAGACAGGAAATAAGTGTATGGAATTGGCAGTTATGTAATGAAATTCCAAGAATTTCAAAAGTTTTGGATAAAACTTGAATTATGTGATAGACTGTAAGTGATAGTCTAGTAATGAGGTATAAAAAATGGTAGATTTAAAATTCTTTTGAAGAATTATCAGTGATAAGTATCGAAGTGAATACTAGTCGGTATATTTGGTTACATATGTGAACCGTAATGATTTGAGATCAAGGATTGATCAGATAAGTTATAACTTTAGAAAACCCTAAAGTTATGTTAATCATACGTTTATTAAGTTAGAAAAATCTAACGAATTGTTAGAAACCCTAACGGTACGCTCAGAAACTTTAATTTTAATTCCGGGAATCCGAAACCCTAAATTCATGATATGAATATGGTGATTAAGTTAGAAAACCCTAACAATATATTCAGAAACTCTAATTTTAGTTTCGAGAATTTAAACCCTAATTTGGGAACCCTAATGCTAGGTATTAAACCCTAAGGGTTAAAAAGTTGTGTGTAAGGAATATGAACATTATGTGATGGTTTATATTTGTTTATTATATAAACAAACAAAAGAAACTAGTGTAACCCTAATTATATATTAGGAATGAAGGATTTAATAATTTAAGGGTTATGGGAAAAGAGAATTGTGGTATTTAGAATACTTACTAATTCTAGGAGAATTATTTTATATATCTCAAATAATTAATTTTATAACCTAATTATAGCAAGTCTAATTGGGTTAAGGAAATGAATGGGCTTGTGAGCAAGGATTTGTGTTATAAATGATGAAGTAAAAACCCTAAGTAAATGAATTGGGTTGGATAAGAATTATAGGTATTGGACTATGTATATGTATAGCCCAAGTGTTGGCGAATGATATTGGTTAGAAGTCAAGCAATACAGTAAATGAATAACCCAACTTTTAGCCAAGTGGGAGAGGAATTTTTGGACGTTTGTTAAATCAAATAAGTATTTAGTAAATAAAGCAAGACTTGGAGCATTCTAAGGCTACATGGCCGGTTGCAAGAGAGAAAAGAGGGGGAATGAATGTGGATTGTTCACTTTAGTTGGTGAACCAACTCCTACCAACTCCTACCAACTCCTTCCATGTGTCATTTTTTTTGATTGTCCAACATGTTTGTTAAATATTGCAAGCAACATCTTGGTGGTTAATGAGAGAAGGAAAAAGAGAATGAGTTAGGAGAATTGATGTATCCATATCTAATAAAAAAAAATCTATCTCATCTTTCTTTCTTTTTGATATTCTTCAAGAACAAGAGAGAGGGAAAGAGAGAGAGGAAGATCATTTGGGCAGCCCTAGAGAGAGGGAGAAGAGAGGAGATTTTGGTTTTCATATAATCAAGACCCATCTCATATTTTGAAGGAGAAAGAAAATCAAGCAAAGGTATAACAAAAATTTCTACTTGTGTTGGCTAATTTCTTTTATGTTTTGATTTGAGTTTTGACAACTTGAAGTTGTGATCTTGAGGCTTAAAACCTTAGATCTATGTGTATATAAGTGTTTGATATGTAGATCCAACTCTTTTGTAGATCAAAAGTTAGATCTAAAGTGTGGAATGGAAGCTAGGTTTTTCAAAAGATAGAAAACATGATTTTTTCTCTTAGCTTTGATTTTGTTTGAAGCTTGTTTGATGAAATAAGTAACTTTGTTTCTAACTCAAAAGCCATGTATATACATGATAATAAGTGTTTATTGTTTGGATCTACCTATAATGGGGGTTGATTTGGTGGAAATCTAAAGGAATTGAAGAATGGAAATTTTCTGGAAAAGTTAAACTTTTAAAAAGTGTGATCAAGCTTTTGGATCTTTGAAATCTATGATGAATATATATATGATTTATATTCTTGGGATGCTAGATATATGTGTTAAGGGTAAAATCCCTTTGGAATTGTAATAACCCCGAATCCGGGCCCCAAATAACCTCGGATCCGGTATACTATTTCTATCACTATTTGCGGAAGATATAAACATAAGTTGTTTATACATTACATTACATACTATTCCCCAAGGTCGAGTAACCTTAACTTAATACACATTTCTTAAATTATCTATTACACAACAATATTTATTACAATACGCTATTACAAACTAGCTGCACAATTTATATCCCAAGCCGTACTTAACTTTAATCGTTTCCTGAATAGGACGCATTTGCTTTACCTGTAATGTTTTATCATGATATAGCAAGGGTGAGCATGAAAGTTGCCCAGCAAGTTTATATACAATAACATAACGATATATCATGATTGAAGAGTATGAATAATGGCTTGCTATAATTCATCAATATAATTGAGAACTAGCATGAACAAATTTTTGACTGAACAAGTATTATATATGAACAAATATTTCTGAACCAACTGGTAATGAAGGTGATCAGCCTTTCATACCTGACTTATACATGCAAGATGTACAGATTACAAATTTTCATGGCAATCAGTAATGATTAACCATAAGCTTGAATAAACTACTCTTATTAGAGTTAAGTACAAGAAAACTTGCCTGAACCATTGATTACCGCACGCAATTAATAACGCTTAATCCGAAGACCTAATATTAATAATATAGATCTCCAAAATTAGAATAATATAATCACAGTAATTTACTGTTATATTATACACAGAATAACCTAAACACATTACCACATAAACCTATCAGTCTATACAGCACATAAGACTTGGTATCAAGTCAAACTATTACAGTCTGAGTTGAAACTGACACAATTCTATTATCCCGACGGTCTAGTCGGACCTTTATCGAGTTTAAGTTCAATTAAACTCTGACTTAACACTTAACCATACCACCGATAATTTCTAATCAGACCAAATATTTTTCCTAAGCTCGTAATAATTTTCGGATAATTATTACCATTTATCAACATTTTTCAATCCTTAAAGCGTATTTAATTGAATTAAATACCACAATTCTTTTATCATTAATATTTATTTATTATTAAATATTAATGAAATACATGTCATAATATTATAATATAATTATAATATTTAAAAAAAATATTTTTAATACCTTAGAACCGTATTTAAATGAATTAAATACCACATAATTCCTTAATCATTAATATTTATTTATTATAAAATATTAATGAAAATCATTACATAATATTATAATATAATTATAATATTACAAAGTATTTTTAATACTTTAAAATTATTTTTATATGATTTTCCAACACGTTAATCCATTTTCCGATAATTAATATTAATATTAAAATATTAATATTTTCATGCCAAAATATCAAAAGTTATATTTTATAACTTAAAATATTTTTATAACACTTAAATCATTTTTGTATGATTTATAAAACATTAATTCTAATTTTCTATAATTTATTTAATATATTAATTAAATAAATTAATTGCCATTAATAATAAATTATTAATGAATTTCATCACAAAATATCAAAAGTCATCAAAAATAACTTAAAATATTTTCTTATGCCAAAATATCATTTTTCATGATTTTTCATGAATTAAAACTATTTTTAAATAATTTATTTAATATTGTAATTAAATAAATAAATACCATTTATATTCCAAAAATAATAAATATTTTTGAAATATACTCAAAATAGTTAAAAACTATTTTTCAGACATTAAAATAATTTTTCATAATTTATTTTGTATTTTTAATAATTAAAAATCATTTTTTTCTAATTTTAAATCAATTTCCGAATTTTATTAAATAAACTGTCGCTAAAGGCCTATAGCGACACTTGTCTGTCGCTATAGGTGTTCTTGAGTGTTCTTGAGCATTTATGTCAGACGCGAAGGTAGGTGGTTTGACCGGATTTTAATCTACGTTCTGATCGATTTATGGGTTGGAATTCGTGACAACATTATAGTACTAACGTAATACTACAACCACAAACTTGTTTCATGGCTATAAAACATCACAACAGCAAGATCTCGGCCTCCAAAAAGTCTGACAAGTATGTTCTTCATTTTCTGGGTTTTCCAGAAAATGAAGAACAACTGAGGTACTATATTTCGATCCTTATATCTTAGTTTCTGTACTTTTTTTGGGTGATCTATAAGTTCTAGCGTGTAGTCCATATGTCAAGGTACAATAAACGATTATCAGATCAACCTAACAACAACAGATCCAAGCTAAATAGACTGGTCAAAGTCTGATACAAAACTTGTATATGAAGATTTCTGGGTTTTCCAGAAATCCTCAAGAACAGCAGGTCAATGGTGGTTTGACCTCGATTTCCTGCCGTTTCAGTTATGATCTAAGTGATCTTATGACTTTAACATGTAGTATAAATACCAGACAACAACATAACAACAACATCCTAGCCAAATAAACAAGATACATCAAGATCTAGACGTTCAAACATGCTGTCAGACCACTGAACATTTTCTGGGTTACCCAGATTTTAACTTTTCATGAACGGTCAACGGTCTTTGACCGCTTATATCTTTCGATCTGGACATGATCTGGAATTGATTCAAGTCTCAGATTCAAGAGCTAACAACAAAGAACAGATCTATAACATTAAACACAACTAAACATTAACAGATAAAGATCTAGAGGCTCTGACATATGACTGTCAGGCCATATTTTTCCCATTTTCCAGATTTCAAAAATCATCAAATCCGAGCACTTTGATGTTATGGGTTTGTATTTTAACAACCCAGAACATTAAAAGACACCCTATTACACATATTTGCACAATCAATTTCAACATTTAACATAAAAATCATAGATTTCAAAATTTGAAGGTTTTATACCTTTTCATGCTTGATTTTGATTTCTGATCCTTTAATCTGTTTATGATCAACGTGGGGCTTGATTTTAGAACTGATCTAGCAACACATTTCTTTGGTTTGAGAGAGAGTAGGACTTGGTGAGAGCAAAACTTGAAGTGGCCAAGTTTTTGTACATTTTCTCTCTCTAATTCAATTTATATTATTGCTTGATTCATTGAATGTTGCAAGTTGGCTGATTGCTGGAGCTTTAAGTCACATGCTAGGCTACATTTAGGCTTAGGGTTGGTCACCAACTTTGGATTTGGCCAAGATTGCAAGCAACTTTAATTAATACACAAAAGGGACATTTTTGTCCATTCCATTTTTTTCTAGAATTTTACAATTGATGAAACCCTTAGGGTTTAGGGTTTGGACAATTTAGAGTTTAGGTTTTAACCCTTAACTTTGCAAAAATTTAATTTCTACAATTTTCGAATTTCGGTTATAGAAATTAGAAAATTAACATTTTAAACTTATAATTAATATTTACTAATTATATTAAAAATTCCTTAAACATACTTTCATTCTTGCTAATTAGGATTGGCATTTCATACTTACGATTGCTAATTACGCAATTAGGGTCAAAATTACAGATTAGGGTTCAAAACCACATTTTAGGGTTTTAAATAGAAAAACTAAATTTTTCTCATTTATAAATTAAATCTCGTAATTAGATTAGGGTTTTCTAATTACTCATAAATTAAAATAATTAGGATTAGGGTTTCCTAATTAACATTGCTAATTTTAGCAATTAATTTCACCACTGAACAATTAGGGTTTCTGACGGAACAATTAGGGTTCCTAAACTTGGAAATTAGGGTTTGTTAATTAATTAACATATACCCTAATTAATACTTATTTAATATCTCATAACCATTATACTTCTCCATTAATTTCCCAGATTAGGGCTTCAATTTAACAGAATCTGAAACTAGGGTTTTCAGATCTGACATTAGGGTTTTAAATTTGGAATTAGGGTTTTGTAATCAATTGTCAAGATTAACCCTAATCAATCTTTTAACTATTTACACTTATGCCATTAAGTTCCCAATATAGGGTTTCATGCACCGAATTAGGGTTTTGGATTCCCGGAACTGAAACTAGGATTTCCAGAACCGATTTCTAGGGTTTCTTATTAACCGTTAGGATTTTCTAACCGAACATTGTCGTTCTTAATATATTCTTAGGGTTTGTTACCGATATAATTTATCTGGTCAACCCTTGACCCTTAACCACATTCTGTACACAGAACATAACCATATTCACAGATCTTAATCACATAAACAATTAATCCTGAATAATTCACCTATTTCCTTTACAGAATTTTGAAATCCTCAAAATTCAATCCCAATAACACCATACACATACACTTATTTTCTGTCTAGGACTATTATTTGACCCTAAATCAATCTTTTAAGATTTTCATAAATTGTCTAAATTTTCGGGTTGTCACAGGAATTACTCAAATAGGTTGAATATTGAACAAGTTATGGGATTTCTCCCAAACTACACAAAGATAAGAAAACTGTTAAAAGGACAGTTTTGTAACAGCCACTTCCGAGCTAATTTCCGGGAGCTTAACATGTCCAAATATGGATTGTGATAGATGAAAACTATAGTTCAGAAAGATACGAACCCAACAAAAGTGACGGATCATTAATCGGAGTTACAGATTTCGTTTTATATAAGTTTTGGTGAAGGACTCCAAAACTGCCAAAGTGCAAAAAGTTTCTGCCCAAAATTTTCCGGGGGCTGTTTTGGACATTTATTTAATGAGAAAAATTCCAGGCTTTTGGAAAATATAAATATATCGTATTATGTAGCTCGTGTCCAAAAATGAGCTAATTCCGAGTTAAAACGACCAAGTTATGACCATTGCAATTTTTGTGATTTTCCGACGGAAATCGCTATAAACGGAGTTCTACAACTCCGATTGCCACGAAATTTAAAATGGAGTATCACGTTAACATATATAAGGTTATGTCAAAATATGGGCATTACTGGAGTTAAGCACGAGGTAGCTAATTTCTTAAGCTACGCACTAGAAATTAATTTTTGAAAAATACCAAAGGAAGTTGAAAAATTATGGAAAAATAATTTTTATGCATGAAATACATGTATATTTGTTTGACCAAAGGATAGGAGAATAATTCATTGATATGGTATTTTCTTGATATGGATATAGAATACAGCTTGCTGTATTAGGTAAATTGTGATTCCAGTTTACTGGATTGAAATACAGTTTGATGAA